>CABFVX010003156.1:42016-93107 GCA_902151425.1 Timema shepardi
TATATAATCCCCCTCATTACACCCTATTTCTATCTTGAGCTAGCTATATTAATTGCACACCATTACACCCTATCTCTACCTTGAGCTAGTTCTATACAATCCCCCTCATTACACCCTATCCCCATCTTGAGCTAGTTCTATATAATCCCCCTCATTACACCCTATTTCTATCTTGAGCTAGCTATATTAATTGCACACCATTACACCCTATCCCTATCTTGAGCTAGTTCTATATAATCCCCCTCATTACACCCTATCTCTACCTTGAGCTAGTTCTATACAATCCCCCTCATTACACCCTATCCCTATCTTGAGCTAGTTCTATACAATCCCCCTCATTACACCCTATCCCCATCTTGAGCTAGTTCTATATAATCCCCCTCATTACACCCTATTTCTATCTTGAGCTAGCTATATTAATTGCACACCATTACACCCTATCCCTTTCTTGAGCTAGTTATATACAATCCCCCTCATTACACCCTATTTCTATCTTAAGCTGGCTCCATCCAGTCCACCTCATTATTATTTCTATCTGGAGCTTGTTTATTTCACCCTGTTTCTTTCATGTTCAGTATAATGATATTTTAAAATGAAAAACTAATTAACTTATCTCAGTTTCACTGTTGTCATATGAAGAATATAGAAACCAAACCTCTCTTGAGTGCAATTTCTGGCTTAAGCGTAATCTTGTATTTATTTCCCAGTTAATCGTCCGTGAAAAAGGGCTGTTAATTCATTGTTGTGAAAAGTGAAATTAAATCATTTATGATTTTTAGCCATCCCATTACTCGAACCCAGGACCCTTAGTTTAGTATACAGACGAGATACAATGTGAGCTAAGTTGTGGGCCTCTTACTACCCATCCAAGCTTTTCGGATTTAATCATACCAATGGAATATAATAGGGTTGATTAAGGTAAAATTTTAAAATAAGTGTAACCGAATTTGCGTGTGGCTATCTTGGGTGGAAAGGTTTTAAAAGAAAGCATCATTGCACTTGATCGGGGTTAGAACTCCAACCTCTCCATCACTGGCATAGCAGGTAAGATGAGCTTGACGGCATAGTCCGCGGGCTCACCAGTGACGAAAATAATCATTATTATATTATTTCTCAAAGGACCGCGTCTTACTAACCAGTTGAGCTATGTGTATATGTACTAGCTACGCTAATTCTTTATTGTTGAGAAATATAGAATATAGATTAAATGTACCCACATTTGTGTAAAGGGAGAATGGAAAACAATTAAGTAAAGAACACCTTGAGTAGACCCACAAGGATTCAAACCTAGATTTATTTGCATTGGAAGTCCAGGATTTACGAGTGTGACCACCGAAGTGGGTATATTTATTATTAGCAGTATTGTACATTAAACTCCGGTGTTTAACTCTGGTGTTTAAATCTGGTTTTAAATCTGGTGTTTAACACTGGTGTTTTACTCTTGTGTTTATGAAAGATTTTATATCAGATGAAGGGAAAATAAAGATAAAGTTTATAAAAGTTATTCACATCAGCGCGGAGAAAGATTGGGAAAAAACACAGGGAAAATAAAATTACGTTTAGAAAACCACACGTGTGGGGTTCGAACCCCTAACTCCTCGTCACTGGGGACATGCGTAATGAGATTTTAAAGTTAATATTACTTTACGAGTACATATATTTACTTAATTCTTGTTTACCGATTTCATTCAGTTTTTTTAATTGATTCTAAGTTGATCAATATTCCTTGAAAACATTAATGAATGGTTAATGAGAGTGCATGTCTAAACATGAATAGAGGCGATAGGACAAGGTGGCCATGAAATACCGTGAGCTGAGTGACGACTTTCTCTCAAGATGGCTTCAAAGAGGAAAAAACGAATAACACCCACCTATACTAAATTGAGCCCGGATAGGGGACCTGGTGGTCTAGGGGTAAGGTATCATTCTTTTTGGTTGGAGGACCAGAGTTCTAACCCTGGGCCCGGCACAGATTTATCTGATTAGCAAACCCTTCCTTCACCTCTGGCGAAGTGTGTGCTTTCACGCTTTATGAATGTGTGGAATACCAGGCCCCTACCGTGGTTCGGATCCCACGTTAAGCTGTAGGTCCCCTTTACTCTCCACCATCATCATTCTCACGTATCATCCATCCTACCATCTGGGGATGATGGAATTCTCCCTAATGGCGTGCCCACCTCAGAAATGAATGCCTCCATATGCCAAGAGAGCAGAGGTAAGAGAAGGTCGAATGGCCAGATCTAGACTATTAACACCCTCCCCCCCCCCCNATAGCATACAAGCACCCCAATAATTAGCTATACAGGTTATTTTTAACCATATTATTCTTAAGTCAACAACCCGAAGCTTAGTTTGATTTCAACACTTCGACTGGTTAGTGCTACCTGTACTATCTGGTAGAGATCCCATGTGTTATCGGAGCTCTGAAAGTGTGGTGGCTCCCCGTTGTTTTAACAATGAATCTATATGAACGAGAGTGAACCAATTTTACTGTGAAAGGTATTTTCACATACCTTCCAGGGTTCTTTTACATGTTACAATATGCATGGAACTGACGGCTTTACTTACACTCTGAAGGAAGTTGTGCTACGGATTAGTATCGCTAAAAAAAACATAGTCAACCTCAGCTGGATTTGAATCCACGTGCATCGGGTCCTGAGGCGAGCCCTTTACCCCAAGACCATCGATTGCAACAACTTAAATTAAAGGAATTAATGGGATTCTGTATTTATTTTACTAACGATTAACTTCATTTGTCGGCCATAAAATAACGGAACAGATAAGCTTGCGATAAATTATATCAAGGAATGATGTTATTGAATGAACGAAAAATCCATATACTATTGATTCTTTACCAGCTAACACTTTTTTCCGCATGCACTTAGTTATAAATAGACTTTATATATGTGTGTGTATGCGCGTGCACTTCACGTCTTACTACCCGTTCCAGCTATTCACATATTGACATTATTGAGTTGGGGACGAGAAAAGGTAGAATATAGATAAATTGAGCCCACATTTGCGTGAAGCTAGCATGAGTACAAATTTCAGACCCTGACCTTCCCGTCGCCATAAATTAAATGTACTGTTAGAGTGGCGCCTTAAACCAAGTTACAAATGTATGTGTTTGTTTTCAATCAAAAACAAAACATGAACCGCCTCAAACTTATTTAGTATTGACTGTTTGTAAAAATAGGTGCCATTTTCACTCTTTTACGCATATTTCAATAAAGCATAGCATTCCAATAAAAATATAATTCATATTTACATATAATAACTTATTAATATAAAGATTATCTCCGCTTTAAGAAAATAATATTCATCTAATATTTAGAGGTTGAATAACTACTCTCGAACTTTGGCACAGAGACCCAGCTTTCAGCAAGTGGGTTAATTTATTTTGATCTTAAGAGTACTTTATTAGAAATTTAATTTTCGTATTAAAATATAAAATCAATCAAATATTCACAACCTCATTTTAATCTGCATTTAACATCGTTCCTGAGCCATCTAGTTCACTGTTGTCCCAAAACGACCGTTATTCCTAATATTTCTGTAATACTTTTGTGGTCTCAAAACTACCGTACATTCTACCTCATCTTGACCACTTTAGAACTTTTTTTACCCCGAGTGTAGAAGAATCATTCTTAAAATGAACGTTGAAAACCCATCCCATCGAAAAAGAAAACGTAAAAATAAGAATAAACTATCTTCATTTTTCTCACATAACAGTTTTTTTTTGTCGACGTTGACTTGACTGTCAAAATAGATAGTAGTTGAAAATCACCATAACAGTGTGATTTTGTACGGAGTATCTGGTAGCAGTAAAAACAAACCACATCTCGTAGATGGCAGCGAAAAGAATCTTTAACATTCCTCCAGTGACAATTAAAGGCTGCAAATGGACGGATTCGTTACAGGAAATTTGTATTCGTCTCGCCCGAGAAGAAGGAGTTACGTCTCATCTTTTCCCTCCCTTCATCCACAAGAGGACTACTTCTAGCGGCCGCGGCCTGTCTTGTATTATCCTCCAGTATTTGACCATGTCCTGCCTTGTAATGTCCTCCAGTATTTTGCCACGGCCTGTCTTGTATTATCCTCCAGTATTTGAAGAGATATGTAATTGTACAGCAAGTAGTTTTTCGATAGTTTGAGGTTCCGTTTAGTTCGAGGAGGATGCACCTTGTTTTGGTTTCCCACGACCCCTCAGAGATAGAAAGTATTGCGATCATCAAATAAGTCAAATTCGAGACTATGATGAAATCCAAAGTTTATGCCCCCCCCCCCCCCCCCCCCTTCTACCTTCACTGGTCTTTTTTTACNCCCCCCCCAGCCCTCCTTTAACCTTAAATGGTATTTTTTTACCAATGCTACTTGTTTGTTTGTTTGTTACTGGTACTAAAGCCTAAACCATTTTATCGATCGGGCTAAAACTTGGGTCCCAAAATGTTCTCCCAGATGAATTTTTTGAATTTTAGAATTAGAATTAACCTTAAAATTAAAGATAGTTTACTTAAGGGCCAAAAATAAAGAAGGCAATATTCTAAAAATTGGCTTTAATGATTTTGATTAAAATACTTATCCAAGTACTGTTTAACATTATAAACAAAATGGAACACCTCATTTTCCAGTGAATAAGGCTCTAAGTGTACTTTATACAAGCAGAAATTTTCAATTTTGATAATATCTACTCTACAACTCTTTGAGATAAACAATATTTAAATGAAGGTATATTTTATATGTATCAATATTTTCCGAATTTGGACAAATATATATTTATTAAATAGAGTTTTGGGAAATTGGGATTTGAAAAACCTCGGAACAAATATGTTTCTTTAACAGTTTATATTATTTAATGTATTCTCTTTGATAAAATCTTATATTCTTTGCTCCCATTATGTTTTTATAACAATGTAGGCTATATTAATAAGTTTTATTATTACGAGTTATAGGAATAATTTATGTAAAGGAGCAAAACGAAGGTGAAGCAATGAGATTCCAAGTTTCTAATGGCATTAAGTAAGTAATATAGTCATATAATAGTTTTGTATCATATAATTAATGTTGGATTTTGAAAAATTCTATTAGTTCACTTTTCTATTCAAAGTTCCTATAGACAATCGAAATAATGAGACAGTTTCATAGTCAGACCTAGCACACCTCTAGTGCGGCGCTATACTAAATACAAGACGACGCCTACCTAAATTCTGCGGGGGGAATAATTGTGATTACTGCACTCACAAAGAAAGAAAATAGAGAATCCCTAGAAATCTCCTCAAAATAAAATATATTTTTATTTATACTCTATTATTATTAGCACCGCGTTTTACTACCCGTTCGGGTTATACGCACTTACGCTAATGTGTAATGGTAGGGTGATTGTGAGATGAAATGAAGGACCTACAGTTTAACGTGGAATCCGAACCACGGTGGAGGCCTGGNACCCGTTCGGGTTATACGCACTTACGCTAATGTGTAATGGTAGGGTGATTGTGAGATGAAATGAAGGACCTACAGTTTAACGTGGAATCCGAACCACGGTGGAGACCTGGCATTCCTCACATTCACAAGATGTCTTGTCAGAGGTGAAGGAAGGGTTTGGTAATCAGATAAATCTTTTCCGGGACCGAGGATTGAACCCCGGCCGCCAGCATAGAAGTCTGACACCTTACCCCTAGACCGCCAGGTTACCCATTTTATACTCTAATGCAATAATCAAGTAAAATGATGAACCCAAGAAGTGATGCAATACTATTATGGTATCGCCCCGTGGCAAAATGAATTGAGCGGTCAACCACAAATAAAGGGGTCCCTGTAAATATTATGAACAGTTCTGACGAATATAGTCTATAGAATTGTATTGTTTGTATTTGGTCTCGTCTTACAATACAATTATTACGTATCTGAGGGTGTATTATAAGTAATGTCCTAACTGGTTTTTTAAGTCGTGTGCTGATATAAACCCTGTATCTAGAAAGTTACCAAGCTTACACGTATAAAGTAACGGTCCTTTTAGACATCTCGTTTCTAAATTCCGTAAAGTGTTTGTTTATATTCCACTTGTAGGTTGCACATTTTGACAAGGACTCTAACAATGGCAAATACGTCCCAGTATATGAAGGCATTAACTCAAATAAATTAACGTTTAAATAATATTACTAAGCCCAGTTTGGTGGACGCATGGTCTATAGCATTACTTCCCTTCTCGCAATAGACTAGACTGCCAACGATGAAGATATCAGGATTTGAATTCCAGTTGAGTGCACTGAAGGTTTTTCCTAAATGGTTTTCCACTCTTCATATACGCAAATGCGAGTACACTTGCTCTAAATTTAACCTTTTCCTTCCTTCTCAAATTAGAGTAATTAGTGCATAGGCGTATATCCCAAAGGGGTAGTAAGACGTGGTGCTAAAAAAATGTTTGGTGCAATGAGTGATAAAACAGATAAGAGCAAACTGGTATCTCCCATATCGTCGCTGGTGATGGTCTACTGTCGAGGAGTTTAGATGCGTCTTCTTGAGCACTGGACACGCCAAACACTCTCTATTGTGTACATGGGAGTATTGTGTTGAGTGAGAGTATCTGTTGCCCATTGGGGTCGATAATGAAGTATCTCTACCTACAAGATAATGGTCCACTCTAATTGTAATTGTAACGGTGGAAAAAGAATGCGAGGAAAACGTCCGAATGTACTGGAAACGTTTCATTTTAAAATATGTTCTGTCAACGCAGCAGGCGTGTTTTAAAACACATTTAAAGAACCAGATTTGGTTTATTTCTGCGTAACAAATGTTTCCTTTTGGAAACACAATTTCAATCAGTTTGTAGATTCAAGTTTCCAGAAAAGTATTATTATTTATTAAATTCATGTTTAGCACTTAGTCTAATAATGTCTTTTTTTTTAGCATCGCATATTACAACCAATTTGGGTTATACGCTTATGTACTAATTACGCTAATGGGTTAGGGATGAGGAAGGTTACATTTGAAATAAGTGTACCAACATTTGCGTGGACAGAGAGTGGGAAGTAATTTAAAAAAAGCACCCTCAGTACACCCGACTGGGATCTAACCACGATTTTCCCATAATCATATAGTCTATTATAAGAGTAGCACCTTAGACCATGTGGTCATCAAAGTGGGTAGTAATGATTTAATTCAAGGAGAAAGGATGAGGAAGATGACTAAGCCAGAGTTAAATCAGATTAACATAGTAAAGATATGAATAAAGCACTTATAAATAGAATGGGGTAAAGCCACACTTCCATTGAATCTCGTCAACATTCCAACCTTGACCTTCCAACCAACGACAATCCAGTACGTTGCTAACCTTACTCCTTAAAACGTGTGTCCATTGGTGTGCTTAAGTTAACTTTGCTTACATTTTTATTTTCATTTATAAAAGACAAGTTTCGAACTATGTAATTGTAAGCATATATGTGAAATTTTCTGAAAGACCAAAATTATATTATTTTGTATTTCAGCGATATTACACGAAAATAAGACTGAAATCTGGGACATCTCGTTTTAACAACGTTGCCTAATTTGTGAATTTGGAATTATTAGTCGTTGTGAGTCGCATCTTAACATGTATCTAAGTGGTCTAAGCCCTATCGTCTATCATACTTGGGTGACCTGGTGATCTAGGGGTAAGGTAAGACTTCTGTGCTGAGGGTCCGGGATTCAATCCTCGGTCTCGGCACAGATTTATCTGATTGCCAAACCTTTCCTTCACCTCTGGAAAGATTTGTGTTAATCACAACTTGTGAATGTGGGAAATGCCAGGCCTCCACCGTGGTTCGGATCCCACGTTAAACTGTAGGTCCTCCATTTCATCTCACAATCATCCTACCATTACACATTAGCGTGAGTGCGTATAATCCGAACGGGTAGTAAAACGCGGTGCTAATAATAATAATCATCTATTATACTTATACATCAATATACGAAATAGAAATAAATAGAAGAATTTGGACAGTTTATCCTTCCAGGACTCTGGTTACTTTCTGATCACATTCTCCTTCTTTCACTGACGGGTGTACACACTCACTCTATTATTTGCGTTACAAAATTATACTTTTCTTGTTTCCTATTCTATATAGACATATTCTTCCACAGTCATCCAGGCAGGAATATTCCTACTCACCAGTGTCATGAATAAAACAAAACAAAAAAGAGGTGGAGACGATTTATAAAGGGAATATTAAAATAAAACTATTTCAAGATTTTTAAAATATGTTTGCAACAATATAAGACAATTTTTATTATTATTAAAAAAATTATAGTCGTTGATTCAATTTTATATCTTTAAAACTCGCCTAATAAAACATAAAGTCAAATCCTATCTTGACTTACCACTACATCACAGGTAAGAAAGGTCGTTAATTAAAATGTAATACCCCAGTTTTGATTCTAAACTAGCTTTCTCAATGCGGAAGCAACCAAGATTTAAATCTCTGAGCTGTATAAAGCAAAGGATACTATTTTGGTAAATGTTATATTATCAATATCTCAGTGCAAGTTATATTTTCATGCCATTATCCTGAATGTCAGGGTGACTAAATGCACTAGCCCGTCCCTCATGTTTAAATGATTAGCGTTGACTACAATTTTCAGTGAACCCTGCTTCATTTCCGGCTGATAAAGCCCAAGATATTTTATGGTTAGGTTGGTATTCACAATCTACTCACTATAGACTAGGAGAATGTGTGGGGAAAACTATGTGTATTATCCAATGTAAATTCAGATTGTAAGTCATGTTCCGATATAGTTGATATTTTAGGAACTACAACTAAAAAACTCGTAGGTAGGATGGACATTTGTTTAAATACTCTAATATCATGTTGATGAAACAATTTAAATAAAGCTTGAAATATATACTTAGCTTATTAAAATTGAATTTTATTTATAACAAGTTTTACTTAAAGCCTGATTTATTTTAATAAATATTGAAATACATACTTAACTTATTAAAATTGAATTATTTAATACCCGCCTCGGTGGCGTAGTTGGCTAACGCGCTTGTCGTGTTGAAGCTTGACTGCTGAGGACGGGGAGATCGAGGTTCGAATCTCGGTCGGGTGAACTGGGAGTGTTTTTCCTAAATGGTTTTCCACTCTCCCTCCACGCAAATGCGGTTTCACTTACTCCAATTCAACCTTCCCAATTCCTAATCCATTAGCGTAATTAGTACTTGAAGCGTATAATCCGAACGGGTAGTAAGACGCGGTGCTAAATATTATATTATTATTATTATTATTATTATTATTATTATAGTTATATAAATCAAGCTTTATTTAAATTGTATCACCAAAATATTATTAGAGTATTTAAAAAGATGTTTGTCCCAACTAAAAATAGTTTAGTTGTAGTTCCTAATATATTAATTATATTGAAACATAATAAAATTATTTATTCTCAGTTGATAACAAGGAAGTGTAGTTCTATCAAGGTACAACGAACTATCCCTAGGTGATGACAGTGTACTGTAGTTGTATCAGAACACATTATGTTATCCCCAGCTGATGACAGTGTACTGTAGTGGTATCAGAATACAGTGTGCTATCCCCAGCTGATGACAGTGTACTGTAGTTGTGACAGAACACAGTGTTATATCCCCAGCTGATGACAGTGTACTGTAGTTGTATCAGAACACAGTGGGATATCCCCAGCTGATGACAGTGTACTGTAGTTGTATCAGAACACAGTGTTATATCCCCATCTGATGACAGTGTACTGTAGTTGTATCAGAACACAGTGTGCTATCCCCAGCTGATGACTGTGTACTTTAGTTATATTTGAACACAGTGTGCTATCCCCAGCGGATGACAGTGTAATATCCCCAGCTGATGACAGTGTACTGTAGTTGTAACAGAACACAGTGTTATATCCCCATCTGATGACAGTGTACTGTAGTTTTATCAGAACACAGTGTGCTATCCCCAGCTGATGACAGTGTACTGTATTTGTATCAGAACACAGTGGGCTATCCCCAGCTGATGACAGAGTACTGTATTTGTATCAGAAACCATTATGCTATCCCCAGCTGATGACAGTGTACTGTTGTTGTATCAGAACACAGTGGGATATCCCCAGCTGATGACAGAGAACTGTAGTTGTATCAGAACACATTATGTTATCCCCAGCTGATGACAGTGTACTGTAGTGGTATCAGAACGCATTATGCTATCCCCAGCTGATGACAGTGTATTGTTGTTGAATCAGAACACAGTGGGCTATCCCCAGCTGATGACAGTGTACTGTAGTTGTAACAGAACAGAGTGTGCTATCCCCAGGTGATGACAGTGTACTGTAGTTGTATCAGAACACAGTGGGCTATCCCCAGGTGATGACAGTGTACTGTAGTTGTATAAGAACACAGTGTGCTATCCCCAGCTGATGACAGTGTACTGTTGTTGTAATCAGAACACATTATGCTATCCCCAGGTGATGACAGTGTACTCTAGTTGTATAAGAACACAGTGTTATATCCCCAGCTGATTACAGTGTACTGTAGTTGTATTAGAACACATTATGCTATCCCCTGCTGATAACAGTGTACTGTAGTTTTAACAGAACAGAGTGTTTTATCCCCAGGTGATGACAGTGTACTGTAGTTGTAACAGAACAGAGTGTGCTATCCCCAGGTGATGACAGAGTACTGTAGTGGTATCAGAACACAGTGTGCTATCTCCAGGTGATGACAGTGTACTGTAATTGTATAAGAACACATTGTGCTATCCCCAGGTGATGAAAGAGTACTCTAGTTGTATAAGAACACAGTGTGATATCCCCAGCTGATGACAGTGTATTTTTGTTGAATCAGAACACAGTGTTATATCTCCAGCTGATGACAGTGTACCTTAGTTGTATCAGAACAAAATGTGCTATCCCCAGCTGATGACAGTGTACTGTAGTTGTATCAGAACACAGTGTTATATCCCCAGTTGATGACAGTGTATTGTTGTTGTATCAGAACACATTATGCTATCCCCAGCTGATGACAGTGTACTGTAGTTGTATCAGAACACAGTGAGCTATCCCCAAGTGGTGAAAGTTACTGTAGTTGTATCAGAATACAGTGTGCTATCCCCAGCTGATGACAGTGTACTGTAGTTTTATCAGAACACAGTGTGCTATCCCCAGTGGATGACGGTGTACTGTAGTTGTATCAGAACACAGTGGTCTATCCCCAGGTGATGACAGTTACTGTAGTTGTATCAGAATACAGTGTGCTATCCCCAGATGATGACAGCGTACTGTTGTTGTATCAGAACACAGTGTTATATCCCCAGCTGATGACAGTGTATTGTAGTTGTATCAGAACACAGTGGGCTATCCCCAGGTGATGACAGTTACTGTAGTTGTGTCAGAATACAGTGTGCTATCCCCAGCTGATGACAGTGTACTGTTGTTGTATCAGAATACAGTGTGCTATCCCCAGCGGATAACAGTGTACTGTAGTTGTATCAGAACACAGTGGGCTATCCCCAGGTGATGACAGTTACTGTAGTTGTATCAGAATACAGTGTGCTATCCCCAGCTGATGACAGTGTACTGTTGTTGTATCAGAACACAGAGTTATATCCCCAGCTGATGACAGTGTATTGTTGTTGTATCAGAACACATTATGCTATCCCCAGCTGATGACTGTGTACTGTAGTTGTATCAGATCATAGTGTGCTATCCCCAGCTGAAGACAGTGTACTGTACTTGTATCAGAAAACAGTGGTCTATCCCCAGGTGATGACAGTGTACTGTAGTTGTATCAGAACTCAGTGTGCTATCCCCATCTGATGACAGTGTATTGTTGTTGTATCAGAACACATTATGCTATCCCCAGCTGATGACAGTGTACTATAATTGTTTCAGAACACAGTGTGCTATCCCCATCTGATGACTGTGTACTGTAGTTGTATCAGAACACATTATGCTATCCCCAGGTGATGACAGTGTACTGTAGTTGTATCAGAACACAGTGTTATATCCCCAGCTGATGAAAGTGTATTGTTGTTGTATCAGAACACATTATGCCATCCCCAGCTGATGACAGTGTACTGTACTTGTATCAGACAACAGTGTGCTATCCCCAGTTGATGACAGTGTACTGTTGTTGTATCAGAACACAGTGTGATATCCCCATTTGATGACAGTTTACTGTAGTTGTATCAGAACACAGTGTGCTATCTCCAGGTGATGACAGTGTACTGTAGTTGTATCAGAACACAGTGGACTATCCCCAGGTGATGACAGTGTACTGTATTTGTATCAGAACACAGTGTGATATCCCCATCTGATGACAGTGTACTGTAGTTGTATCAGAACACAGTGTTATATCACCATGTGATGACAGTGTACTGTAGTTGTATCAGAACACATTATGCTATCCCCAACTGATGACAGTGTACTGTAGTTGTATCAGAACACAGTGTGCTATCCCCATCTGATGACTGTGTACTGTAGTTGTATCAGAACACACTATGCTATCTCCAGCTGATGACAGTGTACTGTAGTTGTATCAGAACACAGTGGGATATCCCCAGGTGATGACAGTGTACTTTAGTTGAATCAGAACACAGTGTGCTATCCCCAGCTGATGACAGTGTACTGTATTTGTATCAGAACAAAGCGTGATATCCCCAGCTGGTGACAGTGTACTGTACTTGTATCAGAATACAGTGTGCTATCCCCAACTGATGACAGTGTACTGTAGTTGTATCAGAACAAAGCATGATATCCCCAGCTGATGACAGTGTACTGTACTTGTATCAGAACATAGCGTGATATCCCCAGCTGAAGACACTCTACTGTAGTTGTATCAGAACACATTATAATATCCCCAGCTGATGACTGTGTACTGTACTTGTATCAGAACACAGTATGCTATCCCCAGCTGATGACAGTGTATTGTTGTTGAATCAGAACACAGTGTTATATCCCCAGCGGATGACAGTGTACTTTTGTTGTATCAGAACACAGTTTGCTATCCCCAGCAGATGACAGTGTACTGTAGTTGTATCAGAACACAGTGTTATATCCCCAGGTGATGACAGTGTATTGTTGTTGTATCAGAACACATTATGCTATCCCCAGCTGATGACAGTGTACTGTAGTTGTATCAGAACACAGTATTGTTGTTGTATCAGAACACATTATGCCATCCCCAGCTGATGACAGTGTACTGTACTTGTATCAGACAACAGTGTGCTATCCCCAGCTGATGACAGTTTACTGTTGTTGTATCAGAACACAGTGTGATATCCCCATCTGATGACAGTGTACTGTACTTATATCAGAACACAGTATGCTATCTCCAGCTGTTGACAGTGTACTGTATTTGTATCAGAACACAGTGGGATATCCCCAGGTGATGACAGTGTACTGTAGTTGTATCAGAACACAGTGTTATATCTCCAGGTGATGACAGTGTATTGTTGTTGTATCAGAACACATTATGCTATCCCCAGTTGATGACAGTGTACTATAGTTGTATCAGAACACAGTGAGCTATCCCCAAGTGATGACAGTTACTGTAGTTGTATCAGAATACAGTGTGCTATCCCCAGCTGATGACAGTGTACTGTAGTTGTATCAGAACACAGTGGGATATCCCCAGCTGATGACAGTGTACTGTTGTTGTATCAGAACACATTATGCAATCCCCAGCTGATGACAGTGTACTGTAGTTGTATCAGAATACAGTGAGCATTCCCCAGCTGATGACAGTGTACTGTACTTGTATCAGAACACAGTGGGCTATCCCCAGGTGATGACAGTGTACTGTACTTGTATCAGAATACAGTGGTAGTGTTCCGATGAGAAACCTTGTCCACTTCCGGTGACCAGATGACATCAGAGAGAAGCCCTGGTGGATGGCCATGGGAACCCAAGGTTACCTGGCTGAATGGATCTATACTCCACTTCCACTCGGTTCAGTGTGGTTCACTTTACTCGGGGTGTTCACATTTGGGCTGTTAGCACATATTTGTCATTATTTATTTAATGAAATCTACGTAGGTGTATTACGGTAGTCACAGTTAATCAACCCTGCTTGTAAAATTTTTCTGTTCTTCAAATATTATCTTTGTACGACACTGATACGTACTACTTGATCAATCTATTAGTATCAAATACACTAAGTGGGTAGGGATGATAAAGCTATAATTTACAATATATAAACTCACATTTGTAAGGAGAGCGGGTGGGAAACATTTAGAATAAGCCACCTTTAGTATACCCGACCAATATTCAAACCTCAATCGGTAGTCTAGATTACTGTGAGAGTGACACCTCAGAACATACGACCACCGAAGCGGGTGTTATCACTGTAAATAAAATATTTCTATGTTCTGAACATCTCTACCTATTTGTAATCTCTATCCTACAATACTAATGCAAGAGCATGTCGAGACTCACGTTATTCAAAGTCTAGTGTCAAGTAATCAATTACCTTCCCTCCTCATTCATTAACTGAATCCCCAGGGCTTACAGATAAAGTGTTAACCCAAACACTAGCACGCACGCCAGCCTTAGCATGCAAGGCTAGTTTCCTAACAGGCATCATCTATTCAGCGTATTGGTCGTGTTCAGTGTCAAAGGTTAATCTATATTTCTCATCTAAGTAAAGATCATACAGTACCATTAGGTTTCACGATTTGTTCACTTCCCAGCCATCGCCCGACTGTCACTTCCTTTCATGACAAGATTATGAAAGACGCCCACAACTTGGTGAATCGTTCTTTTTTGCCTCAACAGAGCGCAGCACGTGTCGTCGGCTTCGGTGTCTCGCCAGCGCAGCGCCTGGATTCACTAAAGAGAGCAAATAGATGCGCTGGTGCATCACTAAACAGATCAAGCGCAGTCTGAGAGCAAGTTTAAGTCCACTCAACTTTGAAGTTATATTGCTTTCATAAATTAAAATGGTGGTTTATTATATAGTACTGCCTCAGAATACACTAATTGGTTAATTGCACTCTAAATTATGATTAACATAGAAACCAAAATAACATGTGTCTTTCAGGCAAACAATTTGTCGGATGTAAATATTAACTGTTAAGGTAATAACGCTATAACTTTGGTATTGTTGCATCTTACATTCATATCACGCAATGGTAGTCTCTTCATTATAATGAAACAAAACGTCATCGAATCAAACAATAAATTGTGGCATCTTTCTCTATATTCAAACACGTCATGTCACTAAGTATTACGTGGGCATATTTTTAAAATATGTATTTAAGTTTTTATAAAGGTTTTAATAATGCAATGAAAGATTTAAATTAATTATTTAGAATACGCGAGTTGTTTTATATTAACACCCAAAAGTGGATAAGCTCTATATTTTAGTTTAATTGTTGCTTATAAAAAAAGGTTTAGTAATAATTGTATGTTCTATCATGGTTAGTAGAGATTTCAAATAAAGTAGTAGTATTAATGTCATTGCAAGTAAATTCTTCAAACTAATTTGTAAAAAAAAGAGCTCTAATGGTGACGTTTATGGTGAAGTCACCTTAATTCTTGCCACCTGTTTGCACCTTGTTTAGTGAATAGAGAAAAAACCGCAAGAAAAAAAGGTGCCTCTCGAGGGTCTTGGGCATATTGTTGCACAGGTTTATATTGATCATATAGAGAGAAAGTATTGTAACCGTAAACATTTTCTACCTCGTTGTTATAAAAAACCTTTTATGTTGTAAACCCGCCTCGGTGGCGTAGTTGGCTAACGCGCTTGTCGTGTTGAGCTCGACTGCTGAGGACGGGGAGATCGAGGCTTAAATCTCGGTCAGGTGAACTGGGGGTGGTTTTTCCTAAATGTTTTTCCACTCTCCCTCCACGCAAATGTGGGTTCACTTCCTCTAATTCAACCTTCACAATTCCTAATCCATTAGAGTAATTAGTACTTAAAGCGTATAGCCCGAACGGGTAGTAAGACGCGGTGCTAAATAAAATATTATTATTTATGTTGTATGTCCCCCATAACCCTAACAAGTGGATTTTAAAATGATGTCTGTTCCCATGTCTGGCTGTCTGTCCCTGGACCTGTATCCGAAACGGTTTGATACTTTTTATCAGACTTTAAATTTATATGTTATCTGGCTAAAATTTGAGATTTTTTATACCCTAGCCCTTAAATTAAGGGTAGGCCTATTTTGTATTAATTTTTTTCTAAAATGTCGTTAATGATTTTGTTTAAAATGTTCTTTTCGGGAGTTTTTGCTATGGCGGAGAACACAGAATACTTGTTCTTTTAGTAGAAAATTAATTTAGGGATAGTTTACTGTTTACCTTTAATTTTTAAATTTTAAATATTTTCAAAATTGCCTTAACAACTTGGTTTGAAAATTTTATATTTTAAGTTGTTTTTTTAAAGTGTGATAACTTACATAAAACTTTATAGAGCAATCCTATATTACCTTAAAATGCTCTGTTATGAGCCTACCTAAACATTACTATTTGTTAGAGGAAGGATATATGGAGGTTTATAACCTTTTTCTTTAATTTTAGAAGAACAAATTTTAGCTTAAAGCGTGGTTGACTTTTTAATATCTAAGCTTTTTAACTGCTCAAAAACTGCTGCTAGTTTTTACCTATATTTTATTGAAGACTATATAAACAAATATCAAACAACTTGTTGAATAATGCGGGATTTCTAAACGTCTCTAACACGTCTCAATGGTATACCATTTAACACCCCTCCTTTTAGTGAATCCAGACCCCAATTTATGCTTAGTTGGCTCAGTGGTAACATTGTAACATTAAAGGGTTTTTTCTGATTCACAAGCCTCTTGAGAAACAACGTCCAACCCCGTTGTTTGACAATGTTGTTGTAGCCACACAGTAATGTCCCACGGGCCGTTATGTTGCCATAGAGGCGAGTGAGAAGGCAACACGGTGACGTTTGGTTACTGTTGTTGTCATAGTTTTTTAGTTCTTACACGTGAAGTAAAGCAGTGAAAGAAGGCGGGATCCACCTCTCCAGTTGAATGAAAAGTTTCGTCCACGTACTTCCGGTCTTTGGGAAGGTAATTACCCGGAGAAGTCATCTGTTCTGCTTCATCACGCTCTTAACGGTGTCCTCCGAAACCCCTGGACATGGTCGGATCCAACAGACAGCCTCTGGGTTCACAAACAAGAGAGACATTGTGTTGGTGTCGGAGATGGCGGTTTATGATCATAGCCATATATTTTATATGTATTCGTTCTATATGACGGCGTGAATAAATGAGGTTAAAAATGTAACAATGTATAAATATTGGAACTGATAGCCACAGTTATAGAAAAGAGTTGAAAAATGAATGGTACGAGACAATCGTAAATTTCTCACCTAGTATATTATAGTTTGAGACAAATATTCTCGAAAATCAGCTATCATTAAGTAAACAACCCCTTTGAAAGTTTTCATATGTATATATATTGATATTCATATAAAACAGTGTTTATGTATAGTTTCTGAACAAAATTGCTTAAGCCATTTTTTTTAATTTACAAATTTTTAAATAGCATTCGCGGGAAAGGAGAGGGGGAAATTATTTAGGGAAAGCCACATCAGTGCACCAAGCTTGGTTTAAAACCCTGACCTATCCGTTACTTGTAAACCAGATTAAAGAAGACTCACGCCTAAGACCACATGACTACCGATACGGTTAAATAAAATATCACTTCCCTCTTTCAGACGGTAAGTATCACGGAAATCATATACTTTCCAAAACCACTTTATTCTCTTCATTTTCGTTCAATTGATCTGATTTAATTTTTTTTACAGTATTTTACTATAAAAATATGAGAGAATTATTTTATGTCTAAGATGATCAATTTTATTTAATTTTAAACAAAAAATATTCTTAAAATTATTTCAAATGACATGTTCGCAATTAAATTGAAACATTGCGGCCCTGGTATTCTTCTGGACTTTTACAGGAAATAACTTTTAGAAAATAAAAAACTTTTTTTTTGTGGTCAACATTTATAACATTTTACTATTTATTAGTATAATATATAGGTATTAATAATATATATGATAAGTAACAGTTAAAAATAACATGACTTTATGTATAAATGTGGACTAATGTATTTAGTAACCTTATAATTGTCCATAAAGGTCCCTTCCCCATTCAATACCTTATCTCAGTAGTTAGAATGTCCACCTGTTAACCTAATGGCCCCCTGTTCAATTCCCGGCACCACAGAATAATCTATCATTAGTGAAATGGGGGCTTTCCCTTTCACACAGATGAACTAGCGGCTGGATGGGTTGTTTATTATAAACTTTTTAATTTATTTAATAAGTCACTGGCTGATTAAATTAGTTGGTTCAGAAAGTGCACATTAAGTACTTGAACTAAAATTTCATAAAATAAAAGAAACATTAATCTAACACCATGGGAATTTATCTTTTTTTTATTAATGCATTAACTAGATATGCAAATTTGAGCGGTGTGTCAGGGATACTTTCTCGAAGATTTCTCGAAGCTTAATAGGCGGACGTGCTTCATGGATTTAGGAAATAATTGGCAAGTAGCTAAATTCTTTTTTTAATCAATTTTAATGGTCAGTTTGAATACACTTCATTAATATGATTATTTCACCCGTGTTAAATTGTAACACTTCCCACCAGATAATGGCCGGATTATGAACATTGATTCGAAGAGAAAAGACAATAAATAAATGAGTATTTTGTCTTTGAGAGAATCGGTTAAAATACCTTATTAAACTAACCAAATTATTACATAACTACAGATGGAGTATTAAGTGTGATGAGAACCAGCTAATTAAAAACATTAAAATAAGGTAATCAAAATAAGTTAATCGTAAAAATGAATTATAGCTTTCAAATTGTTATTTAAATTCAGATAATTTACTAGCGTATAACCCGAACGGGTAGTAAGACGCGGTGCTAAATAAAAGCAAAAAAAGTGTATTCGTCACACCAGTAGATGACACGCGAATAAAGGCATCAGTTTCGTTCTGTCTGGTTTACCGGTAACGGGAATATTGGTAATTCAATACCGGACAAATGTAATGAGGCGTTTGTTTCTAGATGGTTTCCTACTTTCTCTTCTCGTAAATGTGGGTACATTTACTCTCATACCCTACCTTTATTATTCATTCCTCATTTGTGTAAATATGCGGATATCCCGAAAGAGTAGTAAGACGCGGTTCACAAACCAATAATTTTTGCTTTCATAGTAGTTATTCCATACACAATCCAATTTAGAAAAGAAAGAAACTGTTTGACAGTTATAAATAATGTTTATATATTCATACTTCAAGTCATCTGATATTAAATGGTTACTTTTGATAGTGAGTGTCAATACCTGTAAAATAACACCAATAATAAAGTAAAATGCTATAAACATTGAGCGCAAATATATATATATATATATAATAAAAAGCAATTCCTTTAGAAATTGGACTGCACCTTTTCTGCTCACTTGAAGAAACTTGCCGACATTCTGTTAGTTGTATTGTTGAGTAGCAGTTCGCGTTGTAGTTATTTTGGCACCATATCCAGTGTCGTCACTGGCTGAGCTGGAAGTAATCTGGAATGCTAGACGTTACTCCACAGATTCTTCAAGTTGTCTGGAATCCTCCCAAGACGAGTTCTACAAGAACCTTGGTGTACTGTAATCGTTGTACTATGTCGGGACTAGAACATATCATTTATCTTTATATAGATATAGGCTAGCTGTATATTATCAGCAGCAGCATCGATTGATATATTTGTCAATACTGACAGCTGGAAAACATCTGATTTGTAGAGTAGCCGCATTAAAGTAATGTCATACAGTGATTTTTATTTAGTTATATGGCTCCCTTTCGCCCTATAAATATGATTATTTTATGTCCATAGTATCAGATTTTTTTTCATTTTTCCCGCCCCGACCCAATTGTATTGTTTTTAATCAGCTAGCTCTAAGTATTTCTGTCTTAGTTTATTATTCTGAGGCAGTTGAGTCTCGAAAGCCCCTCAATGCTGTTGTGAGTGTGTCTTTATACTTCTTATCTGTTGTTTATTTTATTGAGATTAAGAAATATCAACAAAACAAACCAATATTAATGTGATGCTAGCAGATTTTGAAAATATAATATATATATACTACCGTGCAGCAATCCCACTATACTACCCATCATGTGACTACCAAACTACACCTACCATCGCGAGGGAATCACATTGTAGGTTTATCTACCGACGTATGCCATCCACACAGTAAGCTACCTACAGTCGTGTCACTACCACATTATACTTACCCTTGTGTAGCAATCATACTCTCGATCTTCTATTATGTGGCAATCACACAATACCTACCATCATAAGTGATTCATCATTTAAAAAGCAATAAACGAAATACACATTTTAAAACAGGTAGGCAAGCAGAAAAAGATAAATATTTCTTAAATAAATATATTTTAATTCATTAATATCATGGAGGCTCAAAGTTAAAGATATATTATCAGGTCCTTTGGTGCAAATCTGGCGTCTGATTTCCATTCAGGTATTTTACCAATGTTTAAAATCCTATAGCTAGGCAACTTACCAAACGAGAATGTACAAAACAATTAAAATTGTATTGTTTAAAGATGCAATCAAACTTCCATCCTCTCAAGTGGTGATTCGTAAAAACTGGTAATTAAATGTACAGTACAGTACAGTACATAGGTGATGTGTTTAACATTGGTTGTACTTTTAACTTATTCAACTAATGAGTAACTTTGGAAACCATCGTTATCGTCCTTGTTTTATTGACGAACACAATATAAACATATCTTTAATCACTCATATCCTATGAGAAAAGTCTAAAAAAATATATAGTGAATACATTAAATATGGCATCCGGTTTTGTAGACAGATTGCAAACAATAGACCACAACGTTCATTTGCACAGATTCTTAAATTTCAAGGTAACAAGCTTCTCACGCTTGGCTGTATGGATTAATCTCTGGTTAATAAAACAAATTCCTATTTAGCATTGCGTTAAGCCACTATTTCTGTATAAAAATAGAACTGTAATAAAATAAGAATTGCTAGAAATAATTATATCTATAAGAATAATTGTTGGGGAAAAGTTAACATTTTATGACTGGTTGTGTGTTTTTTTTAAGCTCTCTTGCAAAATATGAACTCTGGTATGGAGAAATTAAGAGCACCCTAAGCATATATACCACACTTGATACAGTCGAGTGAGTGTGGTGGCGAGCCAATAAGGGGCATAAGTGCACGGTTCTCCTGTAACGGTGATTTAAAGCTGTTACCTTTGTTATTCATTGAATACATGTTTGTTACCTAGTTTGTTTGTATATATAGAAAAATTTAGTAAGAGCCACTTATTTCTTACCTGATTAAAGCTCAAGAGTTTACGAGAGCTTACGTTACTTAAAACACATTTCTCCTGGAGCTTGTATTACCAGAATTGAGAGCAGGTTGAGTTACAAAATTATATTGATAACCTTTATAAAATATTATTTTATAAAGGTTATCAATATAACTCAACCTACTGTTCATTCTGGAAATACAAGATCCAAGGGAAATGTATGTTTAATAAACGTAAATGTTTTGTAAGGCAAGCATTAGCTCAGTAGGTCCTAGATACCAATGCTAGTTTAGTTTGGAGATAGCTTAACCCAGCGTTTACTAACAAGTACCAACAAGGGGCCGCCTTTGTAAGCGAAAAATGCCTCGCAGACATTCAGCTATAATGCAATATTTAATTATAAGATGCGTTATTTCAAAATATGGTTCACGCCAAAATAAAGTGAAACGTTTTCAACAGGGCTCTATTTCATTAACAACCGTATAGTTTGAATTTTATTAACGGAAATAAATTTGTGAAAATGTAACATTAGCTCATTTCAAGCGACTTTTTAATCATACTTTTGGATCAATGAATCTAGGATTGATGAAAAAGAATCCTAGATATTTAACCTTCCTCTAACAAATACAGCAATCTTTCATAGGTTCACAAGAATATTTTTTTAATATATTTGAGAACTAGCAGCGAATTTCCTCTTTGCTCCAGGATAAGAAGTTTAGTAGTTTTCTTTCCCCTCTTTGTTTTTTACATGGCAAAGGGTTGTTGTAGGTGAGGGGTGAATCAGGGTATACGCTTAGATAAAATAGATAAGTAGTTCCAGAAAACGACACAAACCATTATATTTTAAGCCGTGGGGCTTGACAGCGATTGATACTTACTCGCTGACTGGGTTACAGCCTTAAAACAATACGTAAGGGTGAGGAGGATAACTTTGAGGAACTGCACGCAATAGAGAGAAAGTAGAGACTATGGGGGAAACCACACATGCCTGAAAGAGGTGATCGATTGAGACGCTAGTCAAACGCTTTAGACTACCCGGCCACCGCTGGGGATCGTAGTTAAATCACGGACTTTTAGGTCCATCAATTAAGCCAAAATCATGGCAGGTAATTTTGTTTCAGGCTAAGCGAGTGGTCAGCACACCTGACTCTAAATAGATTACCAGGGGTTTATCCAAACCAGCGATAGGCCTACTTGTTTGTATGGAAAGTTTTTTATCTTCTTAGTATGTGAATGTTAGACATTTTAGAATAATAATTACAAAACTAGAATAATTAATATATATTTTTAATACTCTTAAGCGTGTATAAATTGGCAAATGGACTAATCGTCTAGCTCGTCTACTATGGCTTACTGGTTACCGGAAGTTTGGGGCTCAGATCACGGCTGGGTGTACAGGGGGCTGTTTTCTCACTAAAATTCTGGTACATTTACTTTTATCTCATTCCTACTCCTATAGTGTAGTTAAATGCGAATACCGGTAATCCGGCTGAGTAATAAGCTTTGGATGAGTTATATCTTTGTTCCGTATCTTACTACCTGTTTATCATGGTAGTAAATTAGATATAAGTTTGATAGACTTTAATGGATATTTACCACTTTCTTCGTGAAGGGAAAGTGGTAACCCCTTTGGGGGATGGGGATGAACTTAGTACACCCAGACAATATTTGACCCTTGATATCCCCATCACTGGCAAACCAGATTAGATTAGTCTGCTTTTTAATCCACGCACCCATCGATGTGACTTTAATGGTAATAGAAATGTAAACTTATCATATTGGTATTTTGAAAGTTTGCCCTTGTCGAAGAGTTGTATCCTAAGTCAGTGCTAATTAAGTGCAAGCCTCGCTAATCCAGGAAGAGTGAAAGGACATATTTTGTTGGCTCTTGAAACTAAACACTTATAGACAGCGACGCGTCACAACCAATGTCACTGAACGTCGGCCGAGCTGTTAACTTTGTTAGTGACACTTTTACTGCTGCCATTTCACTCTCTCGTCAATTATTGCAGACAAAATGACTGATGATGCGCCGCTGGATGTCATACAAAATTAGTCAAATTATGTAGAAGTTAGCAATATGAGTTGCGTATACACAAACATCAAAAATATATGTTAGAGGTGTGTGAGTACCCGCATGGATCTTCTATAAAAATTCAACTTGAAATATTTCTTGTGCAAATATTGCTCTATACTAGTCGAACTCGAAAAAACTCGTTTTAATTCACATTCGATTCAAAGTGAAAAATGCCTACTCACACACGCCTTATATATATATATATATATATATATATACAGAGAGAGAGAGAGAGTGATAAAAGTACAAAGTATAAGTTATAATTATTATTACTATACTAATGTTCAAAAATGAAAAGGCTCAATCCTAAATGTTTTTATAATTCATGGAAATTGATTTTAAAAATAGTGAAATAAACTAATTATTGGAAATTGAGTGCATGCAAAAAGGCTATATAAGAAAAGAGGAAACACGTGGGTAGAACCCAAAGCACAAAGAAGACACGTTATTCTTTTCTTCTAGCTTCTGTAGTAGAAGTCGTCACACAAATATTGAAACTCAATAAAAAAAATTATATTTCAGTACTATTGTCTTTACTAATTAGAAATTAAGTGTGCATATTTACCATTTGTTTCTATTTTGCTTTTGACTCTTACTATTTTATTTTTTGTAGCACCACGTCTTAATACCGTAGGTTTATCCGCTTATGAACTAATTTACTCCAGTGCTTTTAGTGATTAGAAAGGATATATTTAGAGGAAGTGTACCCTAATTTTTACAAGGGAGAGTGAAAAACCACACTCTCAGTACACCCAACCGAGATTCGAACCTCTAGTTCCCCGTCATCGGCAGTCTAGTCTACTGCGAGAGTAGCACCTTAGACCATGCCACCACCAAAGTGTGTTTTAATAAAGTTAATAACATCAAAATATAAAAAGTAAAATATATCAAAAGATTCAGTCGTACAGTATCCCCATGGCTTCTTTGGTGCTGACTGACAGTTCACAGCTGACAGCTAAAAGCTTTGAAAAGTTACCAGACCAAATTATTTATCCATACGTCGAACCATATGATCCGCAAAAACATGTGCTTAGCAGCTGTCACTTCTGACAGTCAAAATGTAGGTATTATACCAAAATGTTGGCAGTCAGAAGTCAGCTGTGAGCTGTCAGTCAGCACCAAAGAAGTCATGGGGCTACTGTACATCAAAACATGCAGAGACAAACAATTTAGAAATTACCATAATCAAATGTTATCTTTGAAACGCAGGTCGGCGATGACAAACGTTACACTACAAGCACGCGCATCAGCTGATATGTGTGTGCAGTGAGACCACAATATCCCGGATCATAACATTGGGATCTAAGTTAGTGATGCGCGAACAATATTCCCGCCCGAACTACCGAAAATGCCTGTGCGACCTACGTCTGGCTCTGGATCGACGGTTTTATGACCCCTGGTCTAAGAGTTACTCTCGCAATAGATTGGACCACATATTATGGGGATATCAGGGTTATTTATAACCCCGGTAAGGTGTACTGAGGATGGAATTTCCTAAATGATTTTCCACTATCCACCCAAGCAAATTTGGGTACAATTCCTTTTATTTCAAGCTTACTCGTTCAGTAAGAACCGTCATTCATATAATTTGAGAGCATTACACAAATTCTTAGTATCACATTAAAAAATTTGTATTAAATATAAGAACTCAATAAGTGTTAAGATTTTATTAGGCACTTAGCATGAGTTTAGATTCTCCTTTACATTAAACATGTGTTATAAGTACCTTGAATCTCCTTGACGTGTTGACAAGTGTTTAGATTATAGTGGGTACTCGACTTATTGAATAAATTTCACGAAGGCCATTCAAATATTTGACAAAAATATCCTTGACTATAAATAATGAGACAGGACTAACCCGGATTAAATATTGATAAGAACATTAGTACTTTATTATAATAATGTATGGTTCAATTTACGAGAGTGGCTTAATTTTTCAACATATATTTGATCAATCATTTAGATTCCAGTTTGAAACATATTAAACTATCATAAATAATATAGTAAATTACTACCAGCACTCTTTTTGTTTATATTTCCGAAGCAGGTTTAATATTTATAAAGCCAGCTTCGGTAGGAAAGCATAACATGCCCTTTTTTTTCGCTAGATTGAGATTTAAATCCCGGCCTAGTTTAGTAAATTAATTTTGCCTAAATGATTTTCCATTTTCCTTCTACGTGAATGCAAGTACATTTCCTATATATTCTTCCTTTTTATCATTAGTGTAAATTATGCGGATATCCCAGATGGGTAGCAGGATGCTATTAAGTGTCAGTCTGATGCCACCCAACACGATCTCATTAATCGGATTTTATTCTTAGGTTGAGCTTGAGGACGTTGTCGGTCAAGAAAACTAATCCACTTCGATCACAAGCTAGCTTTATTCGATTTAATTCCAGATTCACAGGGGGGAAAAATTCGTTTACTTTCTGTACCTCCCTACGCCCTTCAATTCCATTTCCCATTCAGTTCATCGTTGAATTGACTGCGTTACAATTCTTATAGAGACAGCACAATACCAGTTCAAACTTGTAATGGACTAATTCTTGATCACCATCGTTTCCGACAATCCGTGAAGTAGCCACTCTCTCATGAAAACTCGCTCAAATATAGAAGGGAACCAAATTTAATTGCGCTCTTTGGCAGGTAATTCCTAGATTATTCTTTTTATATATAAAAGTTTGGATTTTTCATGGAGTTTAGCGTGGGAAAGTGATCTAGTTCCGCTATTTGGTTGCCCCCCTCCCTCTCACCACCGTTCTACTTCTCTTCATTTCAAACTAATTTTAACTAGTACACCACAAGATGTTACTTAATAATCCCTCTCTAACCGCACTACGTTTTAAAATTTACAGTTTTGGTTTAAATCGATAATCTAAGCTTTTCAATTCGCCGTGAAGTCATTAAGGATTCAGCTGGTGAGAGCTATAGTTTGTTTGATGGCAGACTTAAAAAAAACTTTAAAGGTTTTGTAAATATAAAAACAGTTTTGTGAAATGTACGACTTCTTTACGCAAGCTTCATTAACTGTTTGTGTGGATCTGTGAGCTTCATTAACTGTTTGTGTGGATCTGTGAGCTTCATTAACTGTCTGTGTGAATCTGTGAGCTTCATTAACTGTTTTTGTGGATCTGTGATCTTCATTAATTGTTTTTGTTGATCTGTGATCATTAACTGTTTGGGTGGTTCTGTGATCTTCATTAACTGTTTTTGTTGATCTGTGATCATTAACTGTTTGGGTGGTTCTATGAGCTTCACTAACTGTTTTTGTGGATCTGTGAAGCTTCATTAACTGTTTTTGTTGATCTGTGATCATTAACTGTTTGGGTGGTTCTGTGAGCTTCATTAACTGTTTTTGTTGATCTGTGATCACTAACTGTTTGGGTGGTTCTGTGAGCTTCATTAAATGTTTTTGTTGATCTGTGATTATTAACTGTTTAGGTGGTTCTGTGAGCTTCATTAACTGTTTTTGTGGATCTGTGAGCTTCATTAACTGTTTTTGTTGATCTGTGATCATTAACTGTTTGGGTGGTTCTATGAGCTTCACTAACTGTTTGTGTTGATCTGTGATCATTAACTGTTTGTGTGGATCTGTGATCATTAACTGTTTGGGTGGTTCTGTGAGCTTCATTAACTGTTTTTGTGGATCTGTGAGCTTCATTAACTGTTTTTGTTGATATGTGATCATTAACTGTTTGGGTGGTTCTATGAGCTTCACTAACTGTTTGTGTTGATCTGTGATCATTAACTGTTTGTGTGGATCTGTGATCATTAACTGTTTGGGTGGTTCTATGAGCTTCATTAACTGTTTTTGTGGATCTGTGAGCTTCATTAACTGTTTTTGTGGATCTGTGATCTTCATTATCCGTTTGTGTTGATCTGTGATCATTAACTGTTTGGGTGGTTCTGTGAGCTTCATTAACTGTTTTTGTTGATCTGTGATCATTAACTGTTTGGGTGGTTCTATGAGCTTCATTAAATGTTTTTGTTGATCTGTGATCATTAACTGTTTGTGTTGATCTGTGATCATTAACTGTTTGGGTGGTTTTGTGAGCTTCATTAACTGTTTGTGTTGATCTGTGATCATTAACTGTTTGTGTGGATCTGTGATCATTAACTGTTTGTGTGGATCTGTGATCATTAACTGTTTGTGTGGATCTGTGATAATTTACTGTTTGGGTGGTTCTGTGAGCTTCATTAACTGTTTTTGTGGATCTGTGATCTTCATTAACTGTGTGTGTTGATCTGTGAGCTTCATTAACTGTTTTTGTTGATCTGTGAGCTTCATTAACTGTTTGTATTTATTTGTGTTTATCTGTGAGCTTCATTCATTGTTTAGATTGATTGTTTATGATTAAATACAAACAACTCGAGAATGAACTCTACTTTGCTATAAATGAGGTGTGATTGTGTGGTGGGGCAATTTTGTTTCTGGGTATCTTCAGATAATATTAGTCTCTGTTCCGGTCCACGCAAAGCATGGAACGTGAGTTTTATAAGGGTGTGCTAACCACATTTTCAACGTTTGCAAACCTATTTTCTTGGGAAACTACAGTTATTTGATAGAAAAACAGTAGAATACAGAATTTCAAAATAAACATAGCTTACTTAGCGTAAGGCCTTTAACAGTAAATGTGTGGTCGTCTTAACAATTGTAACATATTTATTCAAGTTTTAATAGTCTTAAAATTCAAATAACTATTACAATTTAAAATATTGTCTAAGGTACCTTTAATATCTACAGAAAAAGTAGTAGCTTAACAATTATAAAATAAATAACTTTTTTAGGTGAAGTCTTCAACCTACAGCCGATTGTCCGGTATTTTAAATATGTAACTATCTTTGAACCAATAACCGTATCGGAGTGAGGTTTTCTGCAATTTTTTACTCAACAACATCAAAATCGGGATCAACAAAAAAAAATCATTTTTATTTTCCCTTTAAAGGTTACCGTATTTTTTTAAATATAATAAAATGGTGGTATTTTTTTAGCACCTTGTATTATCACCCATTTGGGCTTTACACTTACGTACTAATTAGGATAATGGGTTAAGAATGAGGTAGGTTGAATTTAGACAAAGTGTACCCACATTTCTGGGGAGGGGGAGAGAGAGAGTGTGTGTGTGAAACAATTTAGGAAAAACCACACTCAGTACACCCGACAGGAATCAAACCACGATCAACACGTCATGGTATATTGCGAGAGTAGCACGTTAGACCATGTGGCCACCGAAGAGGGTTAAAACTGATAGTATTAATAGTCTTTACTCCCCTGTATTCTTATGAAGACTCCATGTTATCGCAATACTATGCCTGATTCGAGATATATTACCTGCATTGCCCCGTAGGATAAAAAATCCCTCTATTGGAGCATTAAAAGGCTTTACAATCTTCCTAAAATATTAACACAATCAAATATTTGAACATGTAATGAGTTACCTGATGAGGAACGTGGTAATATTGGCTGATTATGTAAACTGGGTTAGTTCAAAAGTAGATGTATTACCGTGGGTTTAAACCAGATAATTGAGCTCTCCAGGTGAATTTAATAGTTACAATCAAGTCAATCGCTCCATTTAAAACTTGTTCTTGCCACATGGATCTGTTTGATTTGAGTGGTTAAAAGCGTCTTTATCGAATTATTATAACCCGCAGCGTTGGGCACGCGGACTAGACGTCAAGATTTTCTGACTTTGTTTGATGGTGACGGAGGAGGGGGGGAGGGATTGTATTTTTATCCTTGATAATAGAGTGAAATAAGGGTGATTTTTACTCAAAGAGTTTTACAATCTCTCTTCACAAAAATATATGTCCTACTATATATTCCTTACTCTTCCATATCCCATTAGTGTTAGTATACAAATAGCCCGGACGGGTAGTAATATATGGTGCACAACATTTAATAATATCGTGAGCTTGACACCCGAGGCCTCATGACCATTGGTTATGATGAAAATAAACATGTAACCTAACGTGGATGTGATGACGATGGAAAGAACAAGTCTGAATTCACAATAGCGGCTGTAAAGACAATAATAATGATTTGTGAAAATAAAGCTTACTCACCGTGTCAAATTAACTTTACTCGATTTTCTTTCATCTCGCTAATTCCTCTATTAATTAGACCTTGGCCTCTTTATCAAACTCTTATTTCAATAAACAAGTTGTACAATTATTCCAATATTCGAGATCTAATTTCACGGAACTTTCAAACTTAATTTTGACCTAATATTCATTCATTTTACTGTGACCTGCTAAATTAGGGTATACCAGGCCTCTACAATATTATTCGAACTATTTTGTTTATCTATTCAATTTTAATGGCTTCTATTTTCTCTAAAACAACAATATATTGTCTGATTCACCCAGAAATTGACCTTGGGAGGAGTTAAACTTTCGGTGGCTCGTTGAAATATCTTCCGAAAATATTTTTTTAGACATAAATCCTCTACAATTTATTTAAATTATTTAAAAATAATTTGGGTTTTAGGTACTAATAATATTATAAGACGCCAATAATCTACGAGCTAACGCAGTTTTAGTAATATTCATTTACAATCCACTTCGGTGGTGGCGTGGTCTAACGCGCTACTCTTGTAATAGGCTAGACTGCCTATTAAGAGGAGATCGAGGTTCTAATATCGGTCAGGTTTACTGAAGGTGGTTTTCCAAAATTGATTTCCATTCACCCTCCACGCAAATTAGGGTATTATTCCTCTAAATGTAACCTTTATAATCATTAAAAACACTTGTATAACTAGTACATTAGCGTATAACACGACTGGGTAGTAGGGCGTGATGCTAAATAAACTTACTAGGGGTCATGGAGGTTATAGAGTATTATCCAGTAATCAAATCCAAGATGTTCTAAAGAAACCTAAATATTCATTTAGCCCAGTAGCTAAGCTAATTCAGTAGATTTTGACATTAAGTAGATCTTAGAAACGAGTGGATAAGTAACTGCACTGTCAACAGTGCGAGCTAACTTGTTCGAACGGAACCACTTGGCTGTGCTGTATCGTTAAAATGTCAACAAAGTCTTTGCTAGCTATCTCAATAATTCTCTTATTGATTTAACTAAAATACAAATACGAATTTGATGTAAATTATTGTAATGATAATGATCATACTTTATAAATTAATATCTTAACCTTTGCTTATACAAATTAAAAGTAGTGTACATTTTGTTTTGGTGCTTTCTATTGCTAAGCGATTTAAATCATATTCAACCGCATCCAGAAAGTAAAAAAGTAAAATTTTACATCCTCCAATGACTTGGCAAAATTAAAAAAGGTATAATATGAAAAAAGAGAGCCTCCAGTACAATTTTTGGAGACTTTATTTTGTGCAAAATGAAATACCTATTTAATATTTCGGGGTAAAAATTGGCCTGCAAAGAATTTGTTTAGCGTACCTTTGAGATTTTAAATATCTCTCGGCTAGAGCTTTAAATTTCTCACCACCTAGCTTAATCTCAGAACTACGACACATAACGCTTAACAGCCTTGTAGATGAGTTGATTTTAACTTTTGGAACATTTATTTTAAAATCATAAAATTAAAAAAATGTTTTTAATGATAACTACCTATACTCTCCATTCTAGGCAGGAATCATGTCTTAAACTAACTAACCACTTCTAACAAAGCGGGATTTATGGGAGTAGGACACGGGTCAACATATGAGCTTCAATTATACATTTGATTGGAGATGAATTTGATCTATAAAAAGGCAGGTACACTTCATTTAACCTAAAAGGTAGGAGTCCTACATTGGTAGACAGATATATGGTCCTATCTTATCAGCTGCACCATAGTGGAACCCGTCGAGATAAAACTGCTACCTTTCAGGGCAAACTAAGTGTACTATGTATGCTGTTTATAAAGTGACATTTAAATATTTCATTGCAATATTTTATATAATAAAATATTATCATTATTAAATGTTTTCTTGTGAAACATGATTAACGATATTTACTTTAAATTGAACTGTTTTGTTTGCCTTTCGTAGAATTTTATTTGTATACCACACTATCCTAAACAATTGATGAGTAGTAATTTAACCTTGTTTTATAATAAATAACAAACTATATGAAGAAATATTGAGAATGGCTCGTAGAAAATGAAATAGCTCGGTTAAGTACTGTATGTATGTATGTAAAGTGAGAGAACAGGAGATGAAGGAAATGACATGAACTTGAGTTGTATGGCAAGCCACGAGCTTTGCTCTCGTATTGAGGAGGTTCATTATGCATCTATGTCTGCAGAGTTGCCATGTGGTGCTACCGCCCACGTCAATACAGATCACGGCGATAGACTGTCAGTGCAAGACAGGGTCAAGACAACCTTTACTCGTACTGTCACTAAACATTCGAGGTTTGCGTCACAAAGTGACCATCAGGGGCGTTAGATAGGGTGGTAGTCTCATGGTCTGAGGCATCAGACTTGTTATGGCATGGACTGCCGGTGAAAGGGAGGTCAAGGCTAGAATCTCAGCTGGGTATATTGAAGGTAGTTTTCCACATGCAATTTATCACTGTGGATTTCCATCCCCCTATCCAAGCTATAGTGGATGTATTTGCTCTAAATAGACCTCCCATATCCTGCCTCTAACAAGAAGTGTTTAATCACCTTGGAGTGGATCTTACCAATATATAATATAATTTTTTCAATACGTCTCACGTCACGACTAGGCTAAAAGTATTAGCACAATTTACAATTCTAGATTAAATTTATAGTACCATTTCTTATTACCCGTTCGGGTTATACGCTTATACACAGATATACTAATTATTAAAATGGTTTTATGGATTAGGAGGGTATATTATAGGAAGTGTATCCATATTTGCGTGGCGAGAGAGTGTAAACCCATTTAGTAAAAATCTTCAGTACAGCCAACTGAGATTCGAAACTCAATCTCCCCATCATAATCAGGCTAGTCTCTAGTCTTGTGCAAGAGTAGCGCATTACACCATGCAGCCACCAAGGCGGGCTTAGATTATATTGTTTACCGGAATTTACATAGAAGAAAAGTAGTAAAAGAGAAAACACCTGTGATGGTACACTCAGCCTGGATTCCATCTCTTATCTTCCCTTCGTTTGTAAACCAAACTAGATGAACCTGAGGTTTAGTCCGCGTTCCTAATAATGTGGCTAATATCAGTGTTGAGTGTTGATGGCTAGAAAGGAATGAGTTATATCGTCTTTGACCACAACATTTGGTCTAATGGTAGTATATTACACTGTCATATTTATTTAATAAGATGTATTACAATAGAGTTGACACCACCTTAGATAAGATTTGTCCTATTCCATTACAGGGATATTTCTTCTAAGTTTGTAAAATATGTGTGTTACAAATTAGGAGCCAATCATGTCAAAAATATTAAAGAACTAACCATGAAACTTTTAAATATTTGGCTACTAGAGCGAATCTATTAATTTATAGAAAAAACATACTTATTTTTATTCTAGGTGTTTAGTTTGTGTCTTCATATTGGACAATTATTAGATTTGTAACGGCTTTACATATCTCATTTGAGCTTTTAGATCTCACCCTATCCTTTGATAAAACTTAGACCTTATTCCATAAGAGATTTATTTTTACTAAATATTTATAAAAAAATGTGTTTTTATTATAAAATATCCTTAGAAGGCCACTCCAATTATCTTATAAAAGCATTCAATTTTACAAAAATGTGTTAGGAGAAGACCACATTTAATAAGATTTCTAGTTTTTGAAGAAAAAAAATCCAGGCGAGGATAATTCCAAGTAGCTTCGAAGGTCATACTAATTTAAAAATTTGCTTGTGGAAGACTACTTCAGATAGTTAGGACTACTAGTGGTATCTAATTGTTGAGAGAGAAAAATGGTGATGAAAATTTTAAATAGCTTTCAAGGGCATCCAAATTTAAAAAATATATATATTTCGGTGGGGACAGCTTCAAATAAATTATAGGGAATCAAATTTATAACAGACCTAAATAGTTATTAAAAGTGTATAATTTTCAAACTACTATCTTCAAAACTTTTTTGTTACTTGCCCTCTTTTCCCCTCTAACACAGATAAAGTTCCGCCACTACTGTATAAAGTAACAACGTTCTTATTTCTTAGGGTTTAGTAGGAATTCTTAACAGCACGTCATAAACTTACGATTTTGAAACCTTCTTCCCTTCCTTGAAATTAACTTCTCCCTACGCCCATGACCCAAGGTATTTTATAAAATGGTGTGAATGAACTCAGACGGATAGTTTCTACTAAACGCAAGTTAACTCATTCAAAGACAAGCGTGATTGCGAAGCGACGACTGTTTCCGGGAGGTCGAATGTCCACCACTGAGGTCATATTCTCTCTCTCAGCACCTGATGCTGTGGTCGGTCTGTGTCGCAATGTTTACTGGCTGGTGACACACCCAACACAATTAGAAAGTCAAATAATACATACATTACTATCAACGATTTGACAAAATAACCCAACTTGACTGCTGGGAGGGGACAGGAGAAAAGGGCGGTATTTTTGCAGTTTTTATAGCAAAACATTTTTTTGGCCAGAATAAATCAAATATTTCTTCAGTACAAAAGATAAAGTTTAATTTTCTTCACGGGGTGATATCAACAGTTGTTGAATATCTGTCATGAGCATAGTCGCATTAAATGACAAACTTTTTAAATTAAGATAAAATGTTGTCATTAAATTCCAAGATACCCTTGACAGATGTTCAACAACTGTTGATATCACCACGTGAAGAAAAGTAAACTTTATATTTGTATAGAAGTAATATTTGATCTATTTTGGGCGAAAAAAGTTTTTCTATAAAAACTGCAAAAACACCGCCCTTTTCTCGTGTCCCATACATCCCCATTTTATTGCCTTGCAATTACTTGCATTGCTATAGGCTGGAAATAATTAATAGAATCTTACAGTCTCTATCTTACATCTAATTATTATACTCGCCTTGTTAAACCTAAATGTTTCTCAAAAGTTTCCAGCACATCTAAACGTTCAGAATTAATTGGTATTTATTGACAGTAAACGACAAATTGATGTGCTGAAAATTTTAATTTTCAACAATAAATTGTGCCCCGAAGTGAGAAATGTTGGGTATCCCCGAACTATACCGAGGTGTGTGCGTGTTTGCTGCAGGCGGTGTGCACTCCCCGCCCCCCTGAGGGGCTATGATTAGCATGGAGCTGCCCCCCGTGCACCCCCAGCACCTCCACGCCATGGGTCACCACGTGGACCAACTGCAGCAACACCAGCAACTCCAGCAACATCAGCAGCAACAGCAACAGCAACAGGGCAACATGATGCACCACAGCATGCTGCACAACGACGACAACAAGAAGAAACGTGAGTACACACCTTCTAGAGCCTCTTGATTTGACGTTGGTTCCACACCAGCATTGTTAGCAGACATTGTTAGCAGACATTGTTAGTAGACATTACTAATATACATTGTTAGCAGACATTGTTAGCAGACATTGCTACCAGACATTGTTAATATACATTGTTAGCAGACATTGCTAGCGTGAATTGCTAGCATACATTGTTAGTAGACATTACTAGCGTACATTGCTAGCATACATTGTTAGCAGACATTGTTAGCAGACATTGCTAGCAGACATTGTTAGTAGACATTGCTAATATACATTGTTAGCAGACATTGCTACCAGACATTGTTAATATACATTGTTAGCAGACATTGCTAGCGTGAATTGCTAGCATACATTGTTAGTAGACATTACTAGCGTACATTGCTAGCATACATTGTTAGCAGACGTTGTTAGCAGACATTGCTAGCAGACATTGTTAGTCGGCATTGTTAGCAGACATTGCTAGCGTACATTGCTAACATACATTGCTACCAGACATTGTTAGCAGACATTGCTAGTGTATATTGCTAGCGTACATTGCTACCAGACATTGCTAGAAGATATTGCTAGCAGACATTGTGAGCAGAAATTGTTAGCATACATTGTTAGCAGACATTGCTACCAGACATTGCTACCAGACATTGTTAGAAGACATTGTTAGCGGACATTGTTAGAAAACATTGTTAGCAGACATTGCTAGCGTACATTGCTAGCAGACATTACTACCAGGCATTGTTAGCAGACATTGCTACCAGACATTGTTAGAAAACATTGTTAGCGGACATTGCTAGCAGACATTGTTAGCAGATATTGTTAGCAGAGATTGTTAGCATACATTGCTACCAGACCTGTTTTCTCGGGAGATGTTAGAGTAGGATCTTGGAAAGAAAGAACTTAAAGAAAATACACTTATTTTACAGTAAAAAATGATAAAGTATAACAAAATGGTAAAAGTCTTCTTTTTTTCAGTATTTATATCTAATAAAATGACAGTTGCAGATCACATAGTTTTACTTATGAATATATTAAAGTAATTGTAACAATTTTTATAACTGTCATATACGGTCCTTGCTACCAGAACCGTGAGTGTTCATACTGAGAACTGTTGTTCGTGAACAAATGTTGGGGAATCAATGCAATGCCTGCGTTTATTTGCTATTGAAGGAAAAGCCAAGTGACAAATTTTAGAGTTTTTCTAGTAGTTATCAAAATGGTGCAGAATTAAGACAGATGTATAGAACAGTGAAGTAAAAAAATTGAAATATAAGCGACAATTTAGGTGGCCATGTATTTATTTAAAAAGTTAGCAGGGACAGTTCTGTTATCAGATCTGAACTAGGTAAACGGGATTTTATTTTTCTTTAGTAATATTATTAAAGTACTGGATCTAAATAATATTGGCTTACAAGTTAGTGTCTCATGACGAGACTAATCTCAGGATATTTGTACACGTGGATTGAGAAATGGCTTTGGAGTCCTGTGGCAGTGACATAAAATATTACATCAAGATAACATCTTATTTGCTTTGATGTTGATCTCTCTTCGATAGAAAACTGAGTTTTCTTAATTCATTGTTATTTGACCAAAATGTTACTGTCACTATAAAATGTTCAAAATTTAAAATACAATAACATTTTAGCGAACACTATTTTCGTTGTGTGGACTTGGTATAGTGTGATACTTGGGTGCAAGCAAGATAAGGAGGGTGAATAGTTGTGACAAAATTATGTTTTCTCTGTACGCGTTCATTTGCTATATAAAATGAAAGCAATAAGAACCAACAGTTTCACAGCTGATTTGGACAATTGAAGCTGTCTTCGTAGGGTTGCCACCTTACCCAAAATAAAATAATACACTTTTTCAGGGGTGGCGTAAGGAAGTGCCTGCCCCAAATATTTTTAAGTATAGTATGTCACCAAAAGTAATTTGGCAGTGTTATTTTATGTAGATAAAACAATGGCTTAAAGAAGGTAAATGTTAAAAATGTATCAAAACCATCTTTCCGAATAAGTCCAAATGAAATTAGTGTTTCTTTTTTCAAATCGTAAAATTTAGGCATATGTTTATAACACTTAGAGTTACATTAACTTTTCAAGTTCATCCCTCAAAGCCAATGTCGCTAAGAAGTCAACTTATGAGAAAAATAATAGCTAAACATATATGCCCCAAATAGCAAAACGGGAGGGTAACCCTTTGACTAAGAACGGGGAACACAAAACACTGCGATACTAGATGATCTCGTAAAATATGGGAGGAGTGGAAACCCTTGTATTTTGGGAATATCTTTATCTACTAAAGCATTATTTAAAAAATCTTACGAAAGACCATAAACAATATGTAGATCCATCTTGAGAGGTGTCACAAACTATCAAGCCGGTGTCCTTTTATAAATGATTTAGACCTGTAATGAGGGCCAGTAATGTGAACATGTGTTTCTCCTCTTCACAAAATGGACCATACATGAGTAAACTCACTCAAGTGGGGCCTCAGGCTGGCCAATGACGCAACGGTTGTCTTTTTGAAAATCCGCCTGTTTTATTATGCATAACAACATTCTGACAGTAGGTTATCGTGGATATTCATAAGATCAGCATAAGAATGTATTGCTTTAAAAGCATGGGAAACCTAAAGGCAATATTTCAGAACGTATCTCAGATGGCAGCAGAAAGATCTTCCGACAGAAAGTGATAGACAAACTCTCAACTGTTACAAGCAAGTCAGTCAACACGACCAAGTATTACAGTTGGTTTATTTCTCACATAATTTACCTGAAAGGGGTTTGAAAGGGCTGCCCCAAGCAAAGGTCCAACATTGTTTATTGCACAGCTGATTCACTCCATTCTTCCAATCATTAGGATATACAAATCACAGTTTGCATTAGTCGTGCACATATTCACACCTTTTTATTGATTGCACACAACTCTTTTTATGTGATGCGCATGACGGTTGATCACACTATTATTTTCTCTCTTGTTTTTTTTAGAGGATGACGGTCACGGGCTGAACCAGGAGGGTGAGTCCACCAGTTTGTGCACCCCTTATTCTTCCTGCACTCACCCTTGTAGTGCACGATGATCGTTTTAACTGTGGACACGGTCGAGAGAGTCGTGAGTTGGACCCTCTGACGGTGTTCATAGGCTTTGGAGAGGTATGCTTACTGTCACATGCTTTTGGTACACATCTAATTTCATACGTACAGCGTTTATAATATTTTTCAATATATATTTATTTAGATTCCAGCAAAGTTAAGAAGGCGTGGAAGGAAGCACTAATTAGGATATGTATTTTAATAGATTTTGAAACAAATTAGTTTTTTTTTCCAAAGTAAATTAAATATTGTTTGAATAGCTATGTTTAGTTTAATTTTCTACCTTTGTTCAATTTTTCTTGAATATCTGTCATGAAAATTCTGGAGTTTGAATAGGACTTTTTATTTATTTATTTTTATATAATTTTCTTTATTTAAGCTGGTTAAATTAAGGTGTAACACCTTTTATTCACTTAACCAGTTTACAGTATCAATGATAATCAATTTATAACTATTTTAAATTTTAAATAATCAGCTTAAAGAATGAAAATAATAACAGAACAGATCTTACAAACTAAACAATAATAATATCAATCAGAATAAATTTTCCCAACTCAAAATCATTATCTGATAAATGTTAACAAGTTTTATCCCATTCATACTTCATATTATTAACTATCTTAATAAATCATTCATACAATTTTACTCTTTTACTACAAAGCAGTTTTACTCTTCATTTGTAACTTTTCTGAACAAAATGCCAATGATGAGAACACTGTGTGTAGAAAATTAAGCTAAACATATTTAATGAAGCGGTGTTTAATCTGTTTTAGCAATAACTAATTGATGCTATAAAAACTGCTAAAAGACTAGACTAAATTCGCGTTCTCTTTCATTACACCTTAATCTGTTTTACCATCAATAATTACTTTTTCTTATTGTTTTATATGCATTTATAGTTGGATTTTATAAAATAAAGTAAACAAATTTATTATTACGATTGTTTTTAAATTTTATCCACAATAAAGTAGTTAAAAAAATAAGATCATAACTAGGACAAATGTTTTCCATTCACAGATACAATACCAAACATTACAAATATCTCTTAACCTTCACAAAAAAATAAGTTCAAACATTCTTGTTCCAGTGTAAATATTTTTATTTTCATTTTTACTTCTCCAAAATTTAGGATTGAATTGATTCAATACAATCATTTGATTTCAAAAGGTTCCGTAATATTAATGACTATTTATATTAGAATGTCACTAATTTGTATGTTTTAAGAAACAAGTGACTCTATTGTACAGAGCAAGCTCAGTATTTAACCAGTAGTAATTATTAGTTCCTGCTTATCATCAATTGAAACTTAAGAAATTAACATTATTCTACTGGTGGAGGTGGTATTTTGGAACTTAACTGCATGTCTCTATACAACTACTTTGTCAAAAAAAAATAGCCCTAAGAAAATTCATTTTGTAATTTTAAATTATTGATTTTGTACACACCATGAAATTTACCTATATTTGCAGGTGGTTAATTAAATATACTTTGTTAAGATTTATTCTTTTTAATTAATTGAAATCATGCCAATTATATCCATCAATTAAATACCAATTGAATTTATTAATTAAATAGCCAAACTATTATATTGTTGAAGTTTAATCTAAATATCGTATTCCTTAAATTTAAAAATAGCACATGAACATGGGATTTCTAGATAGCTTAGTGGTTAGATCATTGTTGTACTAAATAAATAGTTCCGTGTTCGATTACCGTGCCCACTTGTTATTATTAAATTTAAGGACTATCATTGAAGTTTGCTAAAAATCAAATGTAACCGAGTATTTATCTCACTAAAGTAAATCAAGATACATTTTATTAGCTTAAGCAAAGGGACAACAACATTTATTTTATTTTGTTTGAAAATTGATAGGCTTTAATATAACTTATCCTCAGTCTAGAGATAAAATGTATTGACAAATTTGAAACAAATGTTTAGATATCCCGCCCAATTTGTTTATTTGCACTACACTTACAGAATAATCTTATTTTTATTCCGTGCTCCACTTTATTACCTGTCCGGAACTATCCAAACATTTCAACTAATGAGGTATGGCTGAATAATGCTAGACGTTAGTTATCATTTTGTAAAAGTAGATCTAGTCACCTTTTCTAACTGTCAGATGAGACTCTTCCTATGACAGTTGGACTATATCTCTCCCGTGTCCACAAAGAGTGTACGTGAGCTGTCTCTGGAATTAGTCTCACCACCGGATACTTAACCTCAACATTGACTGCCATCTAAGGTTGTCTACTTGCTGAATTTGAGGCTATGATTCGAAGCGCGTTGCATCTTAACTTGACTCACTGAAGCACTCTAAGCAATATCACACTTAGGGACCAATGTATAAAATATAAATAAAAAAGGGGGAATAAAATGAGCACCTCATCCTGTGAGATATATGGTTTATCTACTGATAACACTTACCTTCTTTCTCTGAAGAGCATAAACACTTACTCTACTATTTACGTATGGACATAATTGAGATGCATTTCAAAATTATAATTTTTTTTGTTCCCTATTTTAGACAGATATATGCTTCCGCGGAATCCTGTCAGGGACATTCCTAACGGACATTTTCATGAATAAACCAAATAGCCTAAGTTGTAGAAAAAATTTATCAGAGAAAAAAGTCAAGATTTTTAAAATATTACGGTTAAATATTATTCTTAGAATTATTTAATAACGTATGGTTTCTTTACCAATTCTATAATATTTAAAAATACCGAATGAAACGTTAATTGATTAACATGGGAAGTTCTATCTTGATTTTGTACTACGTCACAGGTAGACAATGTCCTTTGCGGATTGACTACAATCAGTCGCACCCGCTTGTCGGACGCTTACACGTAAAGCACACCCGCAAGACGTGCTGAGTTAGTTTTTAGCTTAAACAACGATTGTCTACAATGAAATGTCATGAGACGTAATTAATCATATGACACCATCATCAAAATCAAAATTTACAAATAATAATTAAAATGAATCAAGTTTTGGTATAAAAAAGCTATAAGATTATTAATATTACTAACAATTTAAAATGCAATAACTCATAATATATATTTTTCATGAACTGGTATCTTTGGTCAAATATAGTATTAGTTTAGTTGAATACAGTAGTAGGCCTACACCTGTATGTGTTTCTGATTGGCTGAACACAAGCCAACTTCACCACATAAATACAAGAGATGCTTAATGTCCTACTTACGGCACAAGCGGCTCTGCCAATCCCGACTTACGTGGGCTACTAGAGGCATACAACATTACGAGGCCAACAAGCGGGTCCGGCTGATCGTAGACGAGTCTTAATCAAGAGAATCTTGTAGGTCTCCCTTTTTTATTCACCCTTTTTAATCACGAGTGGTTGAAGTTGCGTCTCCCGATATTTAACCGTAGTCAATTCCTGTTTGAAACAGGGAACCAACCCGGTGCGTATTCATAGCTAGCGTCTAGCTTTATTCACCCCTATTTCATTAGTTTAAATATTAGGGTAGTCCCAGACAGGTAATAAAGTGGAGCACGGAATAAAATGAGGAGTATTCTGTAAGTTTTTAATGCACAGAACAAATTTTGCGGGATATTTAAGCACTTATGTAAAGCATACCCATACATTTTATCAATGATTTTCTTTCGAGAATATATCAACCGTATCAAGTTTTAAACAAAATAAATATGTATGTCCCTTTGTATTCAGTATAAATTAATAAACTGTACCGTATGCGACAGAGGAGGAAGCTGCGTCTAACGACCACGTTAACGTGGAGTCAGGTTACGTGGAATTCCTGTGGGAATGTGGTGAACGCAGGACGCGCTCTGGAAGCTGGAACGCGTGAGGCGTGAGAACAAGGGAAAGCTCTGAGCAACTGACAGGAAATACATTAACAATTAAATAATAACAAGCCTCATCTTTATGTTTAATAAGACAAAACACATCAAGAGTAATGTCTTAGCCTTACATGCTTAGTGCATAAAATCGGAGCAATAAAACTGAACTAATTTACTTCATATAAATATGAATTCATGATAGTGAGAGAATAAAAGAGTGTGAGTTCATTGAAATATATCTATAATGTGAAATATACTATTTTGTTTAGCTCGGGATCAGTTTATTTTATACATCTTGCGAGTAGCCTCAGATGTTTCTATTATGTAATGTCTAAAGCTCGTAACACGACTGTACCTTTATCTAGAGAGCTACAGAAACCACGACAAGCTCAGCTGACGATCAGTGGCGCGCATTCCGAAGTGTTCCTCTTGAACATAAACTATTTACACTTCAACTTCTCGTAACATATTTCCGTCTCCCGTGAATACAACACACATCTATGTCGGCCAAAATAAACAACGAGGGTTTCATTTGGTAAGACTTTGGTAAGAACTACTGACCTCTTGGCCAAAAATTAATTCTAGAGAAGCTTTCAATCGGTGTAATGTGTACACACTTTGAGGAGTTACATTTTGAAGAATAAAAACAACATTGGGTGAATGTTATTTTATTATTTGAAGTGCAAATGGTTTCTACATTTCTTAGTTCTCATACGAATTATAATTCAGTTTAAACACAGCATATCGTTCGAAAAGAAGCAAAAGCGTTCTTTGCATATTTTGTGCCTCGGCTTTGTTGAAGTATTTCCGAAAAATTCCTTCTTAAATAATCTTCAAAGAAGCTCCTTTGAGAATACTTGTATTTAAACTGTAGCTTGACCTTAAATAAAAACTTATCTCCAATTCTCTTTATAATCCATTATATAAACCCCTCTAATCACTTACCCAAACCTCTATAATCCCTTGTGTGAACTTTTATACATCTATCTGAACCTCTACAACCCTATACCTATTCCTTTCTCTAAGCCTCTCTCTAAACCTCTATACAATTTTCTTTCTAATCCAATAACTAAACAAGTCCAACACTTTACCTCAACATCATCATCAACTGTTTCCAGCCTCTGGCTGGGTAAGTTTAGTAAAATAACTCCAGCTCTCTATATCCTTCCACTATTCGTAATCTTTTAATTGCTTCCATTTTTCTCCTCTCACCTGCCCAATTTCTGTAATCTGCTCCTTCCATCTCTTTCTTGGCCTCCATTGAGGTATTTTTCCTAAATACCTCATTTTCAACATTTTATTTGGCATCCTGGCTTTTTCCACTTTCATTACATTAAATAAGCCTACATAACTATTCATTTGAACTTAAATAATACTAAAATGAAATCTTCTCTTTAAAATTATCTCTAAAACTCTCTCTAATCCTCTATCTCAGCCTCTCATAAACCTCACTTTATTCCACTTACACTTTATATCGCATTCCTTAATGTTTTAATGCGATGTTTATAACATCTCAGTAGGGGCCTAATTGTTACTGACGTGTTTATTTCTAATGAATAGCTGGAACTAAATACTTTATTAGTCTTTCTATTAAATTAAATTTTAATGATGGGTATGTTGTCCTGGAAGATACTTTTTCTAAGTATTACATTTGAAAATATAGCTATTATTTTAAGAACAAGTTTCATTGTTTACTTGGAATGGTCTTATTCAATCTGCGCTCACATTCCATCATAGCATTCTCAACGTCTCAATGAATTGAAACGGTAAAATTTAATAGCAATGCCAGTGCAGAATTCATTTCAGAGAGCAAGAAAAACTTCTTTGTAACTGATTGATATTCAACAATTGGGCCGTATCGCTTCCACGATCTCGCCATTAAACCGCACACACAAAACCTTCTGTCCAAATATGCAGAGGGTGGCGGGGGGAGGGGGGGTAGAAAGGGGTCGTTCGGGGATTAAGGGGGGAGGCACGAAGCTTGCACGAGCCAACAAGACACTGGCGCACGGATTGAAAATTAGCATGTTTACCCGAGAAATTGCCGTGATCTCAATCTGAATTATGACTTTTTATTCGTAGGGTACCCTACTTTACCCTGCATCATTTCCATACTGTTATCGTCTTAGAAGACATTCCTCCGGGATGCATGTCTTGGAGAGTTTACTTTCGATGATGTAGGAAAGTAGGACTAATGACTGGTTTTGAGGGCGCACTTTGGACTGGAAGCCCCTGGTGATACTCTTGTACTCTCGCTACTCTTGTACATCAAAAATATATTATGATTAATAAAATCGCCGAACGGGTAGTAAGACGCATTGCTAAATAAAATTAATAAAATCTAGGTTGTATAATACAGAATAGCTATTGCTACTAACAAAATCCTAATTACCTGCATCAGTGGCCGCATGGTCTAAGGCATCTCTTTCGTGTTAGAATTGACTGCTGATGATAGGGAGATCGGGATTCAAATCCTGGTCCGGAGTACTGAGGGTGTTTTTCCTAAATGGATTTACACTCTCCCTCCACACAAATGCAGGTACACTTCCTCTAAATTCAACTTTCCTAATCCTGAACTCATTAGCGTAAATAGTACATAATCGTATAGCCTGAACAGTTAGTAAGACGAGGTGCTAAAAACATTATTTATTTTCAGTGTATTTTAACCTCTCTTAACTATAATGCGGATACATTTTATCCTCGGTACCTCCTCCATCCGTACCTCTTTGGTAGAATTGTTGGTAGTCCCTTTAGCGACTGTATATATTTAATATTTATTTAGTTTTCATATACATATTAATAATTAAAAAGCAATCCCAAGCGTGAAATTAAGATTTACCAGGCAAGATTCTGGAATCCTTTGAAAACCAGGTTCCTTAGAGAATGTTCTGTGCACAGCATAAAAAATAAAGGTTCCTTAGAGTAGGTTCTGTTCAGAGTCTGGTAAAACATGGTTCCCCAAAGGTTTTGTGCAAATCCTGATAAACGAGGTTCTTTAGAAAAGGTTATATGCACAGCCTGGTAAAGTAAGGTTTATTGATAATGTTCTGTACAGATCCTGGTAAAGCAAGGTTCCTTAGAGAAAATATTGTTCCAATCCCTGTAAAGCAAGCTTCCTTAGCGAATGTTATTTACACAGACTGGCAAAGAAAGTTTCCCTAGAGGGTTCTGTACAGAACTGGTAGGCCATGGTTCCCTAGAGAAGGTTTTGTGTAAAGCCTGGTAAAGCAGGGTCCCTGTCAGTCCTACTCCCGAGGTTAGTGCTCGTGTGTTTATGAGTGGCGGGTGATGTGGTCTCATATGGAGGCTCCCACACCTCCCTCTATTGCTGTCTTATTACCATGGTAATAGCCACTCCACTTTGCATACAACTGACATAGTCTTCTTTGCTCGGATAGTCGGGGTACTATACAACTGACAGACATAACCTTGCTTGCTCGGATAGTCGGTGTATTATACAACTGACAGAGATAACCTTCCTTGCTGGGATAGTCAGTGTACTATACAACTGACAAACATAACCTTCTTTGCTGGTATAGTCGGGGTACTATACAACTGACAGACATAACCTTGCTTGCTCGGATAGTCGGTGTATTATACAACTGACAGAGATAACCTTCCTTGCTGGGATAGTCAGTGTACTATACAACTGACAGACATAACCTTCCTTGCTGGGATAGTCGGTGTACTATACAACTGACAGGCATAACCTTGCTTGCTCGGATAGTCGGGGTACTATACAACTGACAGGCATAACCTTGCTTGCTGGGATAGTCGGTGTACTATACAACTGACAGGCATAACCTTGCTTGCTCGGATAGTCGGGGTACTATACAACTGACAGACATAACCTTGCTTGCTCGGGTAGTCGGGGTACTATACAACTGACAGGCATAACCTTGCTTGCTGGGATAGTCGGTGTACTATACATCTGACAAAGATAACCTTCCTTGCTGGGATAGTCAGTGTACTATACAACTGACAAAGATAACCTTCCTTGCTGAGATAGTTGGGGTATCATACAACTGACAGACATAACCTTGCTTGCTGGGATAGTCGGTGTACTATACAACTGACAGAGATAACCTTCCTTGCTGGGATAGTTGGGGTAACATAAACTGACAAACATAACCTTCCTTGCTGGGATAGTCGGGGTAACATACAACTGACAGACATAACCTTCCTTGCTGGGATAGTCGGGGTAACATACAACTGACAAATATAACCTTCCTTGCTGGGATAGTCGGAGTAACATACAACTGACAAACATAACCTTCCTCGCTGAGATAATCGGGGTACTATACAACTGACAAACATAACCTTCTTTGCTGGTATAGTCGGGGTATCATACAACTGACAAACATAACCTTCCTTGCTGGGATAGTCGGGGTAACATACAACTGACAAACATAACCTTCCTTGCTGGGATATTCGGGGTAACATACAACTGACAAACATAACCTTCCTTGCTGAGGATAGTCGGGGTAACATACAACTGACAAACATAACCTTCCTTGCTGGGATAGTCGGGGTACTATACAACAGACGGACATAACCTTCCTTGCTGGGATAGTCGGGGTAACATACAACTGACAGACATAACCTTCCTTGCTGGGATAGTCGGGGTAACTTACAACTGACAAACATAACCTTCCTTGCTGGGATAGTCGGAGTAACATACAACTGACAAACATAACTTTCTTTGCTGGGATAGTCGGAGTAACATACAACTGACAGACATAACCTTCCTTGCTGGGATAGTCGGGGTAACTTACAAATGACAAACATAACCTTCCTTGCTGGGATAGTCGGGGTACTATACAACAGACGGACATAACTTTCTTTGCTGGGATAGTCGGGGTAACATACCAATAGTAATAACCATACGTGTTATGAGGCATCAGACTCACAATACTCTGTGACGGGAGCTGACCAGGTTCGAATCTCAGCTGAGTTCACTGAGGGTAGCTAAAGGGGGCTTTCCATATGTCGATTAACTTGGTAATTTTCTCATCTACTCTCCCCTTGAATTTTATTCGATTTATTTTTATTCATCTTATTTACGTTTTGATCACTCTTTAGAAACTCACGATTTTAATGTATTAATGGAAATAAAACAATTAACATTTGTTAGAGAGACTTGGAAGCCTTTTCTAATCACGAACCTCAATAAAATATTGGCATAGGTTTAATAATACAAACTATAAATATAATTAATACTTATAACTTGTAATACCTTTACATATATTCCTTAAACTACAAGTATTAAGGCAACATACGAAACAAATATAAATTAAATCAACCTTGATATAAAAAAACATATATGGGCATACGATTTTAATCTGGGATTGTAAAACATCGAAATGGATTTGCTTTTGTAAAATACAATTTTTCCTTATTGTTTTTGGTTTGACAATTGTTATTATTATGAAATGTATAGTAAATTAAATTTTGAAATCGATTCATATACTGAAATTTAGAAAATATATAATGATTTTATGGTCTGCAGGGAAGAATTATCACTAGCAAGCTAGACTGATGTGCTCAGATGAGCTTAGTTCGAATACCGGGCCAGATACATGCTGAGGGTTTTTATAGCCAGGTTTCTTAACCTCTCTTCAAACTGGCGCGGATATCTAAAATTTGCATTCCTCAGCCATTAATTTCAACTAAGTGTAACTCTCATTGGTGGGCACGTCTAGTTTGCAGATGACTGTGAAGGGGGTAGAAACGGGGAAAGAAGAGCGGGGCACGTTTCCAATCCCGATAGGATGTACAAAAAGTTTTTTAATATGGTTTTCTAATCTCGTTCCTTACAACTGCAGGTAAGACCTGTACATTACCTTTAAATTCTACTTTTATTATCCTTAACTTACCATAAGTGTAATTAAACTGGGACAGCCTGGATGGGTAATAAGACGCAGAGCAAAATAAAAGTTTATCTAAGTCCAACTACCTGTGTTTGTTGGGGAGCAGACTATACCAAGATTCAATTTCATATTCAATACGTCAAGTCGCTAAACGGTGTTTGTATTACTCATACACATGTGTTGCGAGGTGAGCTGGTAGAGAATATTAACCTAATAGCCACTGAGAGAAAGAGAGAGACACTGGGCTGGTGTTAGAGTGAAGTGTGTTGCTGTCATATTATAATTGACGTCAAGGGTTTCTCTTGAAAACAAAAAATACATTATGGCTGTGGTTTACTATATTTGTTTTATCAACGTCGAGATACACGAAATAACGTTTGCACTAAGCCTATTTAAGTAGTAGCCTTTCTCCCCCCTCCCCCTATGCTAGTGCACTCAACTAAATGGTCAGTAAAGACTTACCCGCACCAGAGACACACAGACAAAGGTGCTAGTCTATTAGACTGGTTCAATTATGACAAGGAGGTCAAGGTTTAAAATCTGGATGTATTAAGAAATAATTTCCCCAATAGTTTTTCACCTTCCCTTTACGCAAGTGCGGGCACATGTGATAAATTCTCCCTTCCTCATCACAACTCAATTTAAATATGAGAATATATATTAAATGGGGGACAAGACATTAAATAATAAAAAAATCAAGGGTTAGGTGTTAACGTTCTTAGAGGAAATACGCTCGAACTAGCGTTGAGAGGAAGTGAATAAACCAGTAATTAATCTAGTATGGAAAACCACCCCACAGTGTACTGGCCGTAGCTTCGATCAGTCCATCCCACGGTGATACAAACGCTTCCTGTCACGTGACTATTGGTACTGACTTATTTAAGTAACGCAGCTTAACGTCTCAAGATAGATAGGGCTAATACATCAAGGGGCCAGTGTTGATTGATATTATCCCCGGAAATAATAATATAGCTAGGCCCGATAGTAATGGTAGCACCTAGATTGATAGTGAACTACTATTCACTCTAGCCTACTCTAACTACTTGGTGATTTAAATATTTCTAAAATGATTTCCGAACTAAAACTGTATTGGACAGCACTTGAATATGAACACCCTTCCTTTATATCGATGAACATTAAGGCATTTTAAAAATATATTTTCTAGCATTTATTATTGTTTGTTTTCTAGTTTACAATATTTAAAGTTATTTTAAAGATAGTTATTAATATTTTATAATCATGAAAAAGGTTCGTTTCCTACTTTAGCGTTGCAATCACTAAACTGGTATTACTACTTGCGATTATATCAAAAGTATATTAATGGAGAGCAGTTGTGTGTTTTTCACCAAATAAATCACACCAATTTCAGGGGAAGTAGTTCTTAATAAAAAATTGTATTGATTATTATTATTATCGTAAAATAAGCCTAGGCCTATTCTAATAGATATTATTTACCAATCAAGTGATCAATGTTATAACTAAAAGACCCGCACAAGTGTTAGCGTGGTCTAGCGCATCACTTTAATGTTAGATTGAGTTGTCGGTGACGGGTTCGAATACCTGCAGGTGCATCGAGGGTACGGTTTTCTATGCTACCTCCAAGCAAATGTGAATAAATCTCCCCCAAAATTATTCCTTTCTCATCTTTATCCCCTAACTTAATTAATGTATGCATACAACCCGATAACCCGAATGGATTTTAATACGTGATTAAAATTTTAAAAGTTAATAAGTGGTTTATACATTTTTACGTTGATATATTTAAATGATACAGAATTAATTTTTTCAAATATTGATTTACCATAGACTTTATTCAGACCTTTTAAAAATTGGTAGATCTTTAAAAAATATGTAAAACTGTTCCACGTGTTTGTAAGTTGAGTTAGTTTTACTTTCAAAATACATCTCTTATACACTCGTAAAAATATTAACCTTCAAACGTTGGTCTCATAATGATTTGATAGGCTACTTTCCCTCTTTCGCACTTAACCTGCACTTGCCGACACTAGAAACAATCACCGTTGTTAAGAGTGGCCTCTCCCCTCACTCCTCCCCCCTCCTCCTACAAGCCTGCAATTACATCATTATTTTAATTTCTAATATCCACGTCGTCATCTAGAAAACAATGAAGTTTTGCAAGATTTATAGTAAAAGTGGTGTGCACAAGGGAGCGAGCTCTAGTTACCTCAACTAATCAGATTGATCACCTTCTACCCTCTCCCTCAATCAGTATCACTCTCTCTCTCTCTGTCACTCTGGATACTTGGATCGTGGGGCGGAAAACTTATGGCAAAAACGACTAATGTCACCGAGTAAAAAACAAGTTCTACTCGAGAACTGATATTGAGATCGGCAATTTTTTAAATTAATATCAAAAGTATTTTTTTCTTAACATCAGCTATGGTTAGGAATGTTGAGACGTTATGCTTGTGTCAATGATCAACCACCAATAATAATACAGTGGGTAAAATCAGTGATATGGCCTGAAATAAATTATTAGTGGTGCCATGGGAAAGATAGTGTTTGAGGGGGTTGAGCCCCCCTCCCCTACCACCAAGCCATCGAAGCAAGGGCAGTCGGAACCATTTTGATTTTCGAAAAGTAGCTATTTAAAGGGGTTCTTCATGGTAAATCGAACTCCAAATTTAAGATGTTGCTAGGAACATCATAGCCTACCTCCCTCCCCATACCGAAGGACGTAAGTAAATGTGAAAGGTAAACAATGGTCATCAGGGCTACGTGACGAGTTTTAAAAAAATTATTGTTGCCATTTTTTATATAGGGCTCCACGTACAGTGCACTTAATTTACCCTAAAAGGTAGTAAAATTACCTTGCACGTTTCCACTAACGCGTAGCTTAATAGATAAGACCATAGTGTAATACGGCAAGGTAAGACTGCTACCTTTATGGTAAATGGGGCGCATAGCAACGGATAACGAATTTGATATTGAAGGTAACCTGTATTGGCGGTTGTGGTGACTAAATGCCTGGATTAATCTAGTCTGTTTTGCCAGTGATGAGGAGGTCAGGGCATGAATCCCTGCTAGGTGTATTTAAAGTGGTTTTACTAAATGTTTTCCCAATATCCCTCTACGCAATCATGAGTATAGTTCCTCTCAATATCGTATTCCTCATCTCTATTATCTACTACTCAACTAGCGTAGTTTTATGCGGATAGCCTTGACTTCTAGTAAGACGGGGCGTGGGAGGAGGGAAGTATTGATCTTAGTAAAATAGTACAGTAGAGGACCAATAGATATATTTGAACAAGACCGGGTTCATCTCGAAAGGGAGAGTGGGAAAATATTTAGTTAATGTTATACAGATGTAATATAAAGAGGTAGGCCTAAGCAACGTAATGCAAGAAAGTTGCAACTAAGATGTTATAGAATATATATATCAAGTAAAGCTTAGATCATACAGACTGTAGCGAATTGGGAACTGCGCGATCACACTTGCGACGCACTTCCGTAGCCAAAGTTTATGTTTTGAGTTCACAGTGATCAAACAGTAGAAATAGCCACAGCCACGTGTTTATCCTCGAAATCATAGT
>CABFVX010003157.1:20865-65109 GCA_902151425.1 Timema shepardi
GGGAGGGGGGGGGCATACTAACTGTTGGCATGCATGTGTATAATTTGGCTCCCCACACCAAATCACAATTTATCCAATAAGGCAAATTACCAAGGACTTTAACCGAGAAGCTTCATTTTCACATTTAATTTAATTCAAAAATAATTTGAAATGGATTCTAAAAACCGGAAACACACATATGTATAGTACTCAACCCAAGGGTAGGTTGGATCCTCAATAGTTCCCTCGTCAGCTGTAAAATCAAAACAGAACTGAAGAGTTGTACTAGAGAAATGAGGAGTGAGGTAGTTTCCGGTTACTTTCTTCACTGAACCAGAAGATACTATTGCGCATCAGTCTGCCGAGTCCACCAACTGACCCTTCCCTCCATTCGTCACAAGGACTGGCTGTATTGAATGTTATTACTAGTATCGTGAATGTTATTACTAGTATCGTTCGTACCTCCGTCACTTTCATATTTGTCAGAGCCATACGTGAGACTGAGACAGATCAATGAAAGTAACAACTTGCTCTAGCCCATACCAGAAGATATAGAGCATTGCAAACACTCTATCTCACCATAGATGGATCTGGGCTATATTAGTTCAATATCATAATTTATAAAACTAGGTTAAATTGGGTTATCAAAGTTTTGCAAGATATTACTGTGACCTATTATTTTCTTAGAAAACTTGATTATCTGGAGTTTATTTAGATTAAAATCTTTAGTTTGTATTTTATTAACTTTTTAATATAGGTAACATTATTCCAGGAAATTTGACTTTCTTTTAAAATTGGACTGTAGCTTTGTGCAAAAAAAATGTGATAGTGCAGGGAGAAAGACAAGCTACAGTCCAATTTTAAAAACAAGAGCCTTATCTGACGGCTGGAAAAAGTCACTAGATCTATTTTAACGTATTCATACGTCAAGTCATGTGATCTGCAGCTGTCACTTTCGATATAATTATCAATGCCTATAAAAGAACAATAAAAACATAATAAAATGTCAGCAATTTTGTCCATAAAAATTATGTGTGTATTTTCTAAAAGTCCCTTTCTATGAAAACTGGACTGTACAAGTATATCTCACCAGGCCAAGTAGTTATCTCAGAATAAGACCCCCATGATCTGCCGTTGTTTGAACTGTTAGCACTGTTTTTGTCGCAGGTGAGTCTGAACAACGCCAAGTACACGGCTCTTCTCAAAGGGCTGCACAATGCCATAGCCCTGGACTACCACTATCAGATGGGCCTTATTTACTGGACCGACGTTTCTATGGATGTTATCAAGCGAGCCAGTCTGAATGGCTCTGGAGCCGTCGGTAAGTCGAGGACAAATCATAATCGATATCAACAATTGTTTCCAGCCTGTGGCCGGATCAGTTCAGTAAAATTCCTCCATCTTCCTCCATCCTTCTATTTTTCTTCCTCCTTTACTCTTGTCCGTTTTCTTCTAATGAAAATTATATATATATAGTTATATAATAATAATAATAATAATAGTAATAATAATATTTAGCACCACGTCTTACTACCCGTTCAGGTTATACGCTTTAAGTACTAATTATTCTAATGGATTAGGAATTGGGAAGGTTGAATTAGTAGAAGTGAACCCGCATTTGAGTGGAGGGAGAGTGGAAAACCATTTAGGAAAAACCACCCCCAGTTCACCCGACCAAGTTTCGAACCTCGATCTCCCCGTCCTCAGCAGTCGAGCTCATCACGACAAGCGCGTTAGCCAACTACGCCACTGAGGCGGGTTATAGTTATATAAAATTGCTAATAAAATTATTCAGGTTTTAATGTATTGTTTTTAATAGTGGAAAGTCAAGGAATGTGATATTAGCTCATCGCTAAAACGTATGTTTGTCAGGGTGTTTACCATCCTGGAAAATCCTGGAAAACGGGAATTTGAAGTGGTCGAGAAAAAACGCTGATAAATTGGGAATTTGGTAAATTACGAAGAAGAAAAAAAAAAGTGAAAATGTTGATTTACTCAAAATATGAGATAAAATAATTACAAAATCAGTAAATAACAATTTTAGGAAATGGTCAGGGGAAATAGTCGGGAATTTCTTTGGGTCAAGTTAAGTATACATCATGGTGTTTGTGATCGCAGACGTGATTCGTTGGGGCCTGGAAAGCCCCGGAGGAGTTGCCGTGGACTGGGTCCATGACATTTTCTTCTGGACTGATTCTGGCACTCGTAGGGTAGAGGTGGCGACACTGGACGGCAGTCAGAGAGTCATCATAGCGTCGAGTGATCTCGACAAACCTAGAGCTATAGTCCTGCATCCCGGAGAAGCTTACGTGTTTTGGACAGATTGGGGTAAGTACCGTGAGGCTAAGCGTGTACTTGATTCATTGCAGGAATTAACGGGCTATGTGGGGGGAGGGGGGGCGTGTTATTGGAGTGGGGGTGGAGAATACAATGTGGTGTTGACTGGTGAGGTTTATACTACACAGAAAGAAAGAGGGAAGAGTAGTTTTTTTAGTGAACAGTATAATCTACATTCTAATCTTCATAGGGAGAACCTTATCACACAGCTATCTGTCATGTACATTACGGGATGCTAACAGAACTTTTTTGCTTGATTTAAAATGTTTTTTTGTTCATGCCATAGTGCCCATGACAGATATAAAAGTACTGTTGAGATTACCATGTATATAAAATTCAATTAAATATACTTACTCTATAAATATTTGATCCATTCTGACCCCCAAAAAGTTACCTTTTAAAAACTGTGTACGAAACTCTTTTGGGCCTTGAATTTTTTGAAATAATGAATGAGGTTTCTCAGGTTTTTTTAAATATTAATATAACAAAAATATATATTTTTTTAGGTCCCAAGCCAAAAATTGAGCGAGCAGAAATGGATGGATCCAATCGTAAAATTATCGTTGAAGAATCCCTCTTCTGGCCTAACGGTCTCTGTATCGACTACACTATGAGTAGGTTGTATTGGGCCGATGCTAAACATCATGTCATCGAGACCGCAAAGTTCGATGGCACAGACAGGAAAAAGGTAAAAAGTTTCACTTAAAAAAATAATTCTCTAAAATTCTGTTTTGATACATCTTTCTTTATTCCAGGTTAGAAATTAATTCTTTAGATATAGGAATATGTTTCTATACCTGAGTACGGGATACCCTCACATTTCTTTCGTTTATTTAGACGTTAATTTTTAAATTCAAGCTTGCCTTTTGTTTTTTTCAACTATCTATACCTACACAAAAGGCTTCATGTACTTTCTCTATCATAATCATGCTCATATGTCTCATGGATATCTGTCAAGCCACCCAATCTGTACAAGCTATAGTAATCAAATAATAAATATCCTAAATGTGCGCCGAATTAGAATTTTTAATCGAGAGTGTTCCTATTTTTCAGGTGATTAGTAAAGGTCTGCCCCACCCATTTGCCATAACTTTGTTTGAAGACGCCATCTATTGGACAGACTGGCACACCAAGAGCATTGCCACTGCCAACAAATTGACCGGTACCGGCATGAAGATAATCCACTCTGGACTGCATTTCCCCATGGACGTCCACAGGTTGGTTTACCACTCACTAGACGGGACACGTCGAACTTTGTGGCCCGCGCGGAAATTTTGACAAACAAACTTACGATGCAGCCAGATTCTTTTTTTTTTGGATCAAAGTCATAGAAATACACCATTTGTGAATGCTATACTTTATTACATTTAATTGCACATCAAATTCAAAAGCAGTATTAGAGCTCTAAAACAAATTCCGAAAACTAAAAATTTTTGGGAAAAAAATATTCTTAAATCTAATATTTTTTTTAATATAAGATATTTTTAAGGATTCTGGGATTAGAAGGTCCCATTCCTATTAATAACACTTTCGGTGGATGTGGGTGGGGCTTGGAGGGGAGGGGGGGTTGAACCCATTCCTCTCATCACGGCCATGAAACAATGACTCATTGAATTATATTTAATAAAATCAATGTTTTAAATTACCCGCTTCGGTGGCCGCATGGTCTAAGGCACCACTATAGCAATAGACTGCACTGCCAATGATGGGGGCATAGTGGCTTGTTCCTGGCCGGGTGCATTAAGAGTGATTTTCCAGAAATGTTTTTCCACTTTCTCACTTTCTCTCTCTCTCTTTCCATGAAAATTTGGGTACACTTCTACTAAATTCAACCTTCTTCATACCAAACCTATTAGCGTAATTAGTACATGGGTGTATAGCTTGAATGGGTAGTAGAACGTGGTACTAAACAAAAGTTTAAAATTAAATGAGTATTTTCATATCCACATAATTCTACCTATTCCGCTCACTTTCCCAGTTACCACTCGTTGAGGCAGCCTCCTTATCCGAACCACTGCGGAACCAATAACGGCGGATGTTCCCACATGTGTCTACCTCGTAGAAGTGGCTACCAGTGCGTGTGTCCAATGGGTCTCAAACTACAGAGCAACAGGTAATGACTCTTGACATGTTGCGTAATGTTAGGGGAGCTAATTGCTGTATTTAAATTAATTATAAAACACCTAACATTGTACACAGTTTGTTTAAACACTGATGCTATATTTTTGAAAACAGCGTATTTTTATCATATTTATTTTATATTTTAGGATTTTTTTTTGGTATCGTTTGTTCAGCACAAAGTGACAATCTTAACTCAGGATTCGTAAATAAAAAAGGGATATTCATGAACCACTGCAAAATATCTATTTTATTAAGAAAAAAGAGCTTAGTTTGAGATTAAAAACTAGGCATATAATATGAACGTTTCTAATTTAAAAAATAGCCATATCGTTTCCTTTACAGATAGGTTCTACAATTTTAGAAAAAAACTATTTTGTAAATTGCCCACTATTGAAGGACTCCATTTGATATGAAATAATATCTAATTAACTAAACTCGGAGTCTTTAAAGAGAAAAAAAATCGAAAATTCTGATAATTCAAGTGTTTTGAGTTTTTGAAAAATCATAGAGCTTGAGTAGCTATTAAAACTTGACTTTCTGAGTACGTCTAATAATTTGTACCACTTCATTTTGTTTTTTCATGGCTGCAGGAAAAACTGCGACTCGACTCCAGAAAAGCTACTCCTATTTGCCCGCAAGAAAGAGTTGAGGATCCGACAACTCGACAAAGGTCCTAACAGCGATGTCGACATGGTAGTACCAGTTGACGGCATCCAATCTGCCGTGGCCCTGGCATGGGACAGCAACACAGACTCCATATTTTGGACCGACGTGGAGGCGGACACCATAAACAGGGCCTTTCTCAATGGCTCCAACCAACAAGTCATTGTCAGCTCAAATCTAGGTATATATCACAGTATAAATATATTTTATCTACTTTTTCTTAAAGCCAACATTTCAACACCACCTGTGAAATAAAGATGGCTACTGCAAAATATCAACATTTCAACACCACCTGTGAAATAAAGACGGCTATTGGAAAATATCAACATTTCAACACCACCTGTAGAATAAAAATGGCTACTACAAAATATCAACATTTCAACACCGTCGATGTCGATTAATGATTGTTATTCTGATTAATTAATATTTGAAAATTTTGCTCACAAAGTAAAAATAGAGTGTATATATGAGATAGTATGTATGATTGTGTCATATTATTTATTTTGATTTTGCTCATGTATTGTTAAGTTTCAAAACCATAAACCTAACATTGTAAAAGTAGTGTATTAGCTAATATAATAATTATATTTTTACTACCACACCTGTACCAGAGTCTCCAGCCGGATTGGCGGTGGATTGGGTCACCTCGAAGCTGTATTGGACAGACGCCGGAACCAACCGTATCGAGGTATCGAACCTTGACGGTAGCATGAGGGCGCTGCTGGTTTGGGAAGGACTTGACAAGCCAAGGGACATTGTGGTGGATCCTGTTGGTAAATAGCCGTCTTTATTATAAACATATATACAGTAGCCCCATGGCTTCTTTGGTGCTGAGTGACGGCTCACAGCTGACAGCTTTGAAAAGTTACCGGACCAAATTATGTTTCCCTACGCCAAACCATATGATCTGCAAAAACACGTGTTTAGCATCTGTCACTTCTGACAATCAAAATTTAGGTATATACCTAAATGTTGACTGTCAGAAGTCAGCTGTGAACTGTCAGTCAGAACCAAAGAAGCCATGGGGTTACTGTAGCTTAAAACTCTTTTTGGAAGACATACTTTTATTTGTGTGGTACTTAATTTCATTAAAAAATACTACAGGTACAGAAAAGAGTGATAGGAACTAATAAAGGGCAAATACAACTGGGATTACGCAGGAACACAGGTTACAGCTTTCTCTGCTGCCATTGGACAAAGAGGAACACATTTAGCACAATCCACAGCTTACATTGTTACCATTAGACAGAAAGGAACAAACTTTACACCTTACATCGCTGCCACTGGATAGCCATACGATAATTATTTTTCAAATAAAAGCTTAAACACTAACAATGTGCTTATGGTGACCAGATATCCTCCTTTTTTTTATTACCAGGCCTACATTTCAACTCTCCATCCGGTGTCCGAGAAGAATTTTCAAACAATTCCAAAAGTTCTTCATTTTGTCAAAACATAGAATTTTCATTTTTTTGGTGTTATTTTCTGTCAAAGTGATCTTGCGTTTAGAAATTCGGCCATAAGACAGGCATATCAGTTATCTCAAACAGTCTTCATGCGATATCGTCAGAAACTAATCACAGAGAGCGTCCCAGTTCATAAGTTCATCTGAAAAATATGCTTGAACGTACAATAAACCGTATAATATGGTTATAGCTCATAAAACACATAAAGAGAATTTGTACAAGTACATTTTGTAGCCTACTTTTATTTTGTAGTGTCCTAAATTTTGGGAGTCTGTCATACTTTGCGCCAAAGTCATCTGATCATCCCTGGATGTGCCCAAAAAACAAATCTCGAAAATATTCAAAGTGGAAGCCGTGATTTAATAAAACGACAATTTCTTGAGATCTTTCTAACTGATATAAATTCCTTCTTTTTATTTTTGCTCCCTAAATAAAACCATTAGTTTTGATGACTATCATATTAGATCCTAAAGGTTATTTGGATCAGGGCATTAGGCTTAATCATTGTTTAAATTAGGAATAATCAGAATAAATTGTTTATATAAAACAATTAAAAAAACCTACACAAACACATTTTTAAGGACAAGCTTTCACTACACATAAAGCATGAAGTTTCTTCGGGTTAAGTGAACTTATAGAAGTTGTCTTAGCAGTGAAAGCTTGTCTTTGAATATGTATTAATTTATTTTTTAGTGTATTATATAAACACTTTCTAATCCAATATCATAAGTGTGCTATCTAGCCTTCCATATATATTTATTTTTTTATCACCGCGTATTAGAACCCGTTTGGTTTATACATCTATGTACTTATTATACAAATGGTTTTAGGAATTAGAGAGGTTATACTAATAGGAAATCTACCTGCATTTAAGTGTAGGGAGTGTGGAAAATAATCTTGGATAAACCACCCCCAGTACACCCGACTGAGATTCGAACCTCGATATCCCCATCGTTGGCAGTCTAGTCTAGAGTGAGAGTACCGCGTTGGATCACTGGTGGCCACCGAAGTGGGTTATCCCTCCATATTAAAGTTGACAATTTTCGGTAGAGAATCTGTATTCTATAGATAATTATGTTAGTCGGGGAATGTATGAACACTATTACAGACAGGGTTGCTAATATTATAAAAATGGTTGAGGTGGCTAAAAAAAAGAGTCTTTAGCTGTATATTTGCACAGAAATGATAAAACTTCTCAATTGTTACTGGGCTTTATTACAAGCCCTGTGATTTGAACAAGTGAGAATGTTCTGACTTAGGCAGTTTTTAACCTCGGTACTATAATTGTTTTTATTTAAAGAAGGTTAATTTACATATTTCATGTATATTATAGTGCGGTTGAATCCACTATTTTAAAAATCTGAATCTTCAATTTATCTTTGAATACCGAGTCAGAATCTTGGAAAAAATTATAAACATAAGAGGACATATAAATAGAATAGAATAATATAAAATAGGTATGTGCTAAAACAATTTTTTCAATTCGAGATGATCTCGAGACGAGAATGTAAAAATGTATTGAGACACGAGAACGAGACGAGAAAACGTCCTTTGAAAGTACAAAAATTAAATTATGTTTATTAAAGTAAATATATAGTTTATAGTGTTCCTTTTTAACATTTGGGTTGGTGCTTGCTTTAGATTGTCCTATATATAGTTCATTCAAACACTTGATATTCCTAATACACATTTAAATGCAATTAATAAAATAGTGATAGGTAGTTATATGAACACCATTTATAATTGAATTTTTTTAGTGTAACAGGCTTTATTTTCAACATTTGATATTGAAAAACTATATTTATTATAACCAAAACATTTCTTAGTGAAAGCTGTTTTTTTGGGGAGGTGTGCATTATTGGAAATAATAAATACCCAGTTTTTTTTTTAATTTATTAGGGTCATTATTTGTTTTATTTTGATTTCTCGAGATTTAATTTTTAACTTTTGAAATGAGATCGAGGTTTCTTTTTTCTTGAATTTTCGAGTCTTGCATGTCTCGTGTATAAAAAATAAATAGTAATTAAATGTTAACATTCTTTCTTATAATCTGTTCAATATAATATTCATACATCCGGTTAAGTGATAAATTACTTGTCTGGGGCCTGGTTGTTAAGTTAACCCTATAATTATAAATGGTTCTTAACCAACAAAAAGCAGTATTAAGATCTATTTCCCTTGAGAAATTGAAAAAGGGAATCTTGAATCTGAAATTTTCTCGAATCATGAATATCCTAAGGATTCTAGGGAATGGAGAATTCGAAGGTCCCATCCCTAATATATATTCATTAAACTACTTTTAATGATATTTAAATTGGATTTATAAATGGGTGTATTAACTTACATACAACCTATATTTCTTATTTGCAACAATCTTTCCTGAGTAGCTTTTATCGGAAAAGATTAATTTACTTTCCTTAGAGATACATTTCTATATGATTATTTTTTCTTAGACTCATAAAAGCTTCCCCATGGATTATTGATACAACCTACTTCTCCATTTTCTTTACAGCCTCTCTTCCCCCCCTCTATCCACTTCCCTACAATTACTATTCATATTATAAGCCTTCATTCTCTACTGCATCAATAATGGATAAAACTTTAAGTTAAACATGAATTTCCCGAGAGAGGAGAAGGCTTATAACATTTCCGACATTTGAAAGTTTAAAACAAATTTCTCCATTATACAAATCCTATTATAGATGCGCTTCTAAAAAGATTAGAAGGGATCTGCTTTTTTTTTCTTTTAACATTTTCTCATTTAACTTTATGAATATTTGACTTTTTTAATCGCTGAGTATAATAATTGTCCACGTTGTTTGGTAAGGTTTGAGCTTTCCGATAAGTGGCGCTTGTCAAAACAGATGTTAATAAACATAATAATTGGTTGGCTGGATTATTATGATACATATTTCATTTAAATTGTAATCCGCAATGGTGTGATGTCAGTCTTGTCTTGTCTGGTTTGGTTGTTACTTGAGGGTTGGTGTTTGAATTCTGATTAGATGTAGCTAATTTTTTCTTCTTCTAAATATTTTAGAGTTCTCATCACATAAAAACATGTGACATATTTCCTCTAAACTCTACCATATTTTTTATCAACCCACATTAGTGTCAATATGTGTTTATTCCGAGCGGTTAGCAAGACTTTGTTTTCTGTATCATGAATTAACAGCCGTTTGGTCAATATGCATGTGCAATAATAACACTGAAGTGTTAGGGATGAGAAAGGTTGAATTTAGAGGAAATATACCCACATTTGTGTGAGAGAGAGTGTGGAAACCCATTTAGTAAGAAAACACCCTTGATACACCCAACTGAGATTCGAACCCCAATACCCCTGTTATCGGCGGCCAAGATTATTGCGAGAGCGACGTCTTAGACCATGTGGTCACTTGAGCAGGTTGACTTTAAATTAAGTAGGTTTATGTTTATTTTCAACTAAGTGAAAAATGTCCACCTTGACACGGGTATCGAACTCGGGATCTTTGGCTTTGTGTGCCGATGCTCTATCACTGAGCTAACCTGGTTCGTCTTATACCCAGGACCACTTTTCACTAGTTGTTGGGTTCGATTCCCGTGTCAAGGTTGTCATTTTTCACGAAATTGAAATTGATTCAGCCATCAGCACAGATCCTGTGGACAGTCATCACATGACAGTCTGTGATACATATGTTTATTCTTAAATATGGTTTGAACTCAATATTTTACAAATCTGAGGCCTCATTTCCCCTACAGATCCATAATTTGAATCCGAGTCTTCGGAAAAATGTTAAACATAAGATAAAATACAAACAGTAGCTGAGTGTTAACATTCTTTCATATAACTCATTCATTATAAAACTTTCATACATTCAGTTAAGTGTTGAATTAATGGTCTGGGGTCTGGTTGTTAAGTTTGTCATATAATTATGTTGGGGTTGAACCACTAGTTAACAATATCAGAGCTCCAAAACAAATTCCATTTCAAAATATTGAAAAAAACAAAACAAAAAAAAATATTTTTCACAAATCCTTGAATCTAAAATATCCTTAAGGAGTTTAGGCTTCAACGCTCTTCTCCTTATTTTATTTAGTTTTTCTAATTTTATTTTGTGTCATTAACACAAATAAACATTCTCAATGTGATGTGTGATTATGTCCAGTAACGGTCAATTTTTTTTTTCCTCTCTTCAGGTGGTTACATGTATTGGAGCGACTGGGGGGAAGTCCCCAAGATCGAGAGAGCGGGGATGGATGGGTCAATGAGGGCCCCACTCATCACCCATAATTTGACCTGGCCTAACGGGCTTGCGATAGACCACGACAAGGGACGAATCTACTGGGCGGATGGGGGAACCAAGGCCATCGAGTATGCAAATCTGGACGGCCGAAGTCGGACTGTATTGATTGGTGAGCTGGCTTCTTTTGTGTGTGTGTGTGTGTGTGTGTGTGTGTGTGTGTGTGTGTGTGAGAGAGAGAGTGAGAGTAAATTTTATGTGCACCACTCTTTACTACTTACAAAATATTAATTTGTACTGTGTGTTCATATACTGCCCAATTTTAATAGGAAGAATCTTTTAGAAAATATCCAAAATTGATAAAATATTATAATATTTTTATTGCTATTTTACAGGTATATCTATCAAAAGTGACAGATCACATGACTTGACATATTAATAAGTGAAAGTAGATCTAGTAACGCTTTGAGCTGTCAAATAAGGTTCTTACTATGAAAATTGGACTGTATTTTACCTGTCGATTTCTGTAATGACTCTCGAAGTGTTGCCATATTTGTAACAACTGTACTTTTCTTGTTGTTTTCACTTGTCAAGTAAAATATAAGCACGTGCTTTTCCCTGTCATGGTTGGTCATATTTTAAATTGGTCATATCCTGCCCTACTGCACTATTTTATTTTTATACTTCACAATGTAGTTTTCTATTCTTTATCCAGACAAATACCGGTTCATTTGCTCAAATTTGCCCTCCTTGGTTTCTTGCCCTATTAGATGAAGTCATTAAAATTCCTTCTGTTGAACTAATCAATAACAAGTATCATTAGTGTTGAGCTCAATCAATTTTTAAAAAAAATTCCAAATTTTCCATTTTACCTATGAATTCCGAATATGAATCTTGGAAAAAATTAATTGGCGTAGGAGATAATAGAAATAGACACTAAATGTTAACTTTTTTTCTTTTTCTGAAATGCATTCACTATAACATTTATACATTCATTTAAGTGTTAAATTATTGATCTGGGGTTTGGCTGTTGTGTTTTTCCCTATAGTTAAGTTGGGGCAGAAACAACCAATCAGCAGTATGAGCGTTCTAAAACAAATTCAAATTAAAACATGTATTTATTGTTTTTAAAATCTTGAATCTGAAATAGGTCTCAAGAGAAGTTTTTTTTTTACCACCGCGTCTTATCACCTATTCAGGTTATATACAAATATGATAGTTACTCTAATGGGATAGGGACGAGGAAGGGAGCATTTCAGCTGCATTTTCCTGGAAGGAGATTGGGAAACCATTTAGAGAAAAACACCCTCAGTAAACCTGATCAGGATTCAAACCTCCAAAATCCCCGTTATAAACGACCCAGTCTAACACGAGCGGGGTCGCCTTAGACCAATCGGGCGCTGAATAAGGTCGAAATAAGTTAGAGAGTTTCTTCTGTCTTTTAGGTTCCGAACTGCCTCATCCGTTCGGCCTGGCCGTGTTTGAAAGTAAGATCTATTGGACAGACTGGGACACGTCCAGTATCCACACCGCAGACAAACTCACGGGAAAAGATCGGACGGTTCTAAGGTGAGAGACATCCGGCATTAAAGTCGAGCACTATATTAATTACAAAATATAAGTTTTTAATTGTACTGGTTTCGGTTTAGGTCACAACTGGGCTAATTAAGGCTTGTCACATAGTTATATATATATATATACAGCCTGTAAGATTTAACCACACACAAAAACAACAACAACAACAAAAAATAGTACTAAGATACTAGAATTAAAAAGTAAATTCTTATGGAAGTGTGGGTGTATACCATTTGAATTAAAAACACAGATGAATATTTACAAGCAGTTTTAAGAATCTCAACCATTTGATTTATACCTGACATTAAACAAATGATGAGAGAGACGAAAAAATTGCATTACTTAGATAAAGTTCTGTGTTTGATTTGAGAACAAATTGTTTCTTTTTAAATATTGTCTTCCTTTATTATGTTGCTTATGTATATTTTTATAATAAACTGCGTTGTCTAAAAAATCATATTTTATTTGGCGGACTGTTCTTTTTTTTCTTGTTTTGTCATTTCTTGCCCAGGCCTGGTTTAGGTGATGGTTCAATTTTCTTAGGGTTTTATATCCAAAAATGTATTCTACTTATATATCTAAAATCATAAAATTTGTAAGTGAAAGTTCCCGCCAAATGAATCAAATCATTTTGATCAAGTGTGTATTTTTTTTTTAAATCGTGCTCAAACAATACGGCTTTACAGCGCACTGAAAAAGGTGCTCAAATGGTCGAGGCACATCATTGTTTTTTTTAAGGAAAGATATTATCATTAAAAAAATATTTAGCTTGTGTTTAAAAGCTCAATAGCTAAAATTTTAATCATTATGTTATCTTTCCCCGTAACTCCTGCGGGCACATCTTCTGGCACACCAGTTGAAAAAATGCTACAATATGATAATGACTATTTTTCCCCCCCCCATTACAGGTCTGGCGTATCGGGTCTGATGGATGTCCGCGTGTTCCACCGCGGTCGGCAACCAGTGCAGTCTATGTGTCGCTCTCAAAACGGAGGTTGCTCACACTTGTGTCTCCTGGCCCCTCTGGTGCTCGGCGCCCAGTCGCACACTTGTGCTTGTCCTATCGGCATCAAATTATTGGTTAGTGTTATACTCTGATGCGTTGTATGAACTGTATGTTCCAGATACGATGTCATACGCTATCTATTGGACACATAGCTACTAAGTATCTTGGAGCGTCCATAGGTCTGTTTTTAAATGCAAAGTGAAGTCTAAGCGAAGCTTGAAACATGAAAAACAAAGTCGAAGTTAATGTTTTTGTAGTTGTCACTAAAAACTACTTTAAATTTTTATATACATACATAATCATGCTGTTCCTTTACGGGGTAGGCAATGAACTGTGAATATAGTTCAAAACAACAACTCTGTACTTAATCCATCATATATAACTTTCTCCACACTTCCCTATCCTTATATATTCCCTTCTCTTCAACAACATCCATACACCGAGTCATACATGCTCTTTTATTATTAAAACTCTTAGTGCTCCTCTTGTCCACACATTCGTCTACAAAATTTAGCCACGTTTAAAATTTCCTGCCCCTTCGTTTTGATTCACAAACTTTTCCTTCATATGTTTGGGGGTGAAAGAAATTGGCAGCAAAATAAATAAAAATCATATTTTTTTCTTTCCCTGTATATTCTCCCATATATGACAAAAATGGAAGAATTTAAAATTGTAAAAGCTGTTCAAGACACTGTATAAGTAATTACCTTTTAGTTACCCAACACATTTTAAACTATACTTTTTATTCAGCGAGTATTTGATTATATTGATTACAGGATGATAAAAAAACGTGTTCCCTTGGACCAACGAATTCGTTGATCTTTGCTCACCGTGTTGATATCCGTCAGATATCTTTAGATGTGCCCTACATTGTAGACGTCGTGCTACCTCTACCGCCGCTGAAGAATGCCATAGCCGCTGACGTCGACAGAAAAACAGGTCTGCAAACCAACAAAATGACCCGTAAACTTGTGAAAATATGAATACCCTTACAAATGTTTTTAATAGTTTAATATTATTAAACACAGGTCAAATAATTTACTTAATTTTGTAATTCTTATATTACTTTTTTCATGCTACTTAAAATATGTGAGTGACTAGCACCTGGTACCTGTACCTACTGATTAAAGTAAAGCCTAAATCACTTATATACTACCTGGTATCTATCTAATTTGCTGCTTCCCAAAGTATGATACACATAACTTCAGGTGTACACAAAAGATTTCAGAGGATACACAACATACCACGGAGTTCAATGTAAAATAAAATAATTTATTGATAAACAGGTAAAATAGGTTTAAACATAATATCATGGGTTTTTATATGTTTTTCTTTACCTCTTTCATGGTCTTGTTTGACTTGTTCCTTAAATTTTGGAACGGGCGTTTTTACTTTACGAGTTGTTAGATATTTTTTTCCGTTATTTTTTATAAAGAACTGTAAAAGATACGTTGGTTTGTTAATGTCCCCAAAAGGGATTGTCATGAGTTTGGGAAACACTGCTCTACTTGAAGCCTCAGAACCAAAATGGTGGTGGTCGGAAGCTTCCTTATTTATGTCCCGAAACTTCATCTTATTTCTTTGTTTGAGGTCATCCATTAGCTGTGTTCATGATCTCTTCCTGGTCCCCTTCTTTCTTTCACCTTGTCTTATATGACATCACTCAATAAGCCATTTCTTCTCATAACGTGTGACCCCATCCAGTTGGCCTTTCTTCGTAGAACCACCTGCAGAGTGGTTCTCCTTTTTATTGACACTTAAGAATTCATTATTCACCCGATTTGTTCACTTTATCATCTATATTCTTCTCCCACACCATACATAAAGATTTCTATACATATATTATCACCCGCCTCGGTGGCGTAGTTGGCTAACGCGCTAGTCGCGTTGAGCTCGACTCCTGAGGACGGGGAGATCGAGGTCCGAATCTCGGTCGGGTGAACTGGGGATGGTTTTTCCTAAATGGTTTTCCACTCTCCCTCCACGCAAATGCGGGTTCACTTCCTCTAATTCAACCTTCCCAATTCCTAATCCATTAGAGTAATTAGTACTTAAAGCGTATAACCCGAATGGGTAGTGAGACGCGGTGCTAAATATTATTATTCATATATTATCCTTTTTATATTACCTAGGGAGCAAATACAAATTATGAGCTTTTACAAAAATGTTAGCTTGACTTTTATGTTTAATTCAAATGTTTATGTTTATAGGTGAGATATATTGGACAGACACAGCTGAGGATCTGATACAAAAAGCTACGCAAGATGGTAAAAATATCGAGAACATCATTTTTGATGGTTTGGAAACTGCTGATGGCATCGTCATTGATTCTACAGGTAGAAAGGTAACATATAATATACAATATATTTTCAGGGAACAACCAGTAATAATGTGATTGTCGCAGAGCAAACACTGTTTGGATGCATTTTAAATCGTGACAAACCTTTTGACTTCTTGAATTCTTGAGGGTGTTTGAGATTCAAAGATTCGAGAACATATAAAATCTGAGATAAAATCATTACATTTTTATTTGAATATTCTTTCGATTGAAAAATGACAACTGGACACAGTATCCGAACCCGGGACTTTTGGCTTAGTACGCCAATACTCTCTAACCACAGAGCTATCCAGGATTTGTCATGTTCTCAGGGTCATTCTTCTCTCAAATTTAAAGACAGAGTGTTTGATGGACGTGTGGAAATTGTTAGTTACATATGAGCTATCAACTAAGATCATGATCTATCGGATAACACAGCTGTATTCGACTTGGGAGGGTTTTATTATGTTGTCATTAGTACAATGACAACTATACCAATGCTCATATCATGATGGATGCAAAGCTATTATATATATTAAGTAAGGCTATAGTTCACTGGGTAGAGCATGTGCGTTCTAATCCAAATGTCCCAGATTGTATTCTCATGTCCAGGTGTCATTTTCCGATTTAAAGAATACACTATATAAATGAAGCTATGACTGTAACTAACAAATATAATGACTTGTTTATTTAATCCCTCATAATTATTTTATAATTTTTACATAGCTTATTGTTTGTAATAATTTTAAAACTAGGATATGAATGCTTGTGGGTTATTAAGGGAATCACGATGGCCTCAAAGACAAAAATTGGGGTCACAGTCCACAAAAGGTTGGATAACACTGCATTAATACAATCATTAAAGTGATACATTAATGGTCTTGGGTCTTGTTAAGTTTCTCCTAAGACTGTGTTGTGGATGAACCACCAAACAAGCAGTATTAAGGCTCTGAAACAGATTCCATTTCAAAATTTAGATATCTAAAAATATCAAATCTGATATTTTCTTGAATCCTTGAATCTAGAATAGGCTTAAGGATTGAAGGGTCCTATCCTTAATAAATAATATCATTTCTTGGGCAGTAATAGAAATATCATCCGTCTCTTTCCATTTCTCTGTTGCAGCTGTACTGGACAGACGCGGGCAGGAACAGCATTGAGGTGGCCGAGCTTGACGGGCGTAACCGTAAAGTGTTGGTGTGGTCCGGGTTGGAGTCCCCGCGGGCCATAACGTTGCACTACTATCACGGGCTTATGTTCTGGTCGGACTGGGGCAAGAACGCGAGGATAGAGCAGGCTGACATGGACGGCAAAAACAGGTAGACAGACCCAATATGTCCCTGGTCGTGTTTGTTGCGATGCTGCGCTTAGAATTATGTAGGGCCACTTTTTTAGAGAGTTTGGATCATGTCTCAGAGAGGTTAAAGATTTACCTCGTCTCTCAATAAATCAGCGTTTGTAAAGCGTTGTTTGTTTTAGTAATTTCAGATAGTTAAAAAAAGAATTACAAAATTGTGTCAAATCTTATGCTATTTAAAAAATATTACTTACAAAAAATGTACTAATATAAACTATTCATCACTAATTAATTTGTTATTTTATTGATAAAATTTTATTTAGTTCATAAAGACTAATGCTTCCATTAAAAACTCTATATTTTTTTCTACCAAGAACAATTGAAAAAATATATCTGTATCTATTTTGGGGCACTTACTACTTTTACATAAAACCCCTAAGTTATTGATTGTAGTTGGTCAATGGCACAGAAAAGATACACCAGACACTCAGTCTAGCACACAGATAAGGTATACACCAGACACTTACAGGAGTTTCTTTGCGCACTTTGAGACAGGTTGAGTCCTTGGACACTGGGGAGTGCTAGTTGCAGTTCTCAGTCATAACAACACTTACAAGTGAAACAACTCGCTTTTTCAACTCATTCGTTGTAAAGGGTTGGTTACCTGAACACAATATTGTAACAGTAATCCCCCCCGAAATAACTCACTTATCCACTTTCAATGAACAAACCTTTTCTGACAAATAAGTAAGCTTGTTTGAAGGTTGGTTTATTGGAAGGGGGTGGGCCCACTACCTGACCTAGCTTTGCGAAAGCCAGTTTACTGCCACTAGCAGGTAATTTATGTCTTTTCTCAAGTAAAAACCATCTTTAAAGTGAACTGTTTTTAAGAAATGCCTGCTTGATAGCGATGTTGCCATTTGGGACAGCACATGGCGACCCTCGTGTTGAAGGACTCAAGCTCTTCAAATGAGGGCAACCATTTTAACCTGGAGGCTTTGGGTCTGGTGCATTCCCTGTCTGTGGCCTAGGGCCACTCGTATTTTTTCTTATGAATCTATTTCCTGCCTGGGATTCAAATACAAACCTGATTATGGATCGACTATCCATGGGAAACATAAATGTGAGGGTAAGGAGTGTAACACGTTGTAAGCTAGTGCTCACGACACAATATTTATAGCCAATACCAGCCCACACTTATTTTGTTTATTTCCAGATTGACGCTTATATCTGATGGTCTCGGCTGGCCCAACGGTCTGGCCATCGACCGGGCGGCTGGTCGGCTCTATTGGAATGACGGGAAGCGTAAGACGATCGAGAGCTCCGACTTGTACGGCCGTGACCGGAAGGTGATAGTGCGAAACGTCCCGCACCCTTACGGGCTGGTCATAGTCGGTTCCCACATGTACTGGACAGATTGGCAGACCAAGGCACTTCACCGGGCCGACAAGGCCAGCGGGAACAGTTCCACCATCATCAGAGGGAATCTGGAGGGCCTCATGGACATACGATCCGTGCAGGTAAGAGGAATAAATATATCAATTGTTGTTGTTTTGTTTGTTCAGAGGAAGTTAAGCTATTAATTTTACATTTGGGGCTGTCTGTAAACCATGTATTGTTATCTAGGGGGTGGAGCGGGGGAGACTATTGCTCGACCAAGCGTGATAAGGGGGAGAAAGGGAGGGACTCAAATAATGCGTGATGTCACATTACATTTAAGTGTCTCGGGCAGTGTTCAATGTTAATAAGCCCAACTGTCCACACGTGTAAACAAACAACGATTGACTCGTCGACTTCGAGCTTGGCAAACATACATGAACATGTGTCAATTAAAGGGTTATAGACTCTACAGTTAAAAATACTCCAAAATTAGCATGACAGTTTATGGACAGTCCCTTTCTTGGAATGAAAATATTGGTCATTTGAAAGTCAAACTTTTGTAAAAACAGATAGTAAAAATAATATAAAACAATTAAATACAGCACGGTCTTGCTCATCTGTATCAACGCAAGTCCGGAAGACACAGTAGATTAAACATCCCTTACCTACCTTAGTTTTGTTCCCACCAAACTCACTCATGGTCACGATGGTGTTTTCTCTGTATCTTACCATGACAACCAGCTGTTGACGTCATTTAAACTTGTTAGTGGGGAAGTATTTTAACGCGAATTTATTGTGTAACGCTGTTGAGCAAAACACAATATAACACGTTAACAGAAATGTGTGATTTTAGACTGACTTGAGAAAGGTAAGAAATACATTAATAAAACTAGATACGAAGTATTCTGTGGTTAGCTTTGAAATAGTCTTTTTGGTATTGAAAAGCATCATATGTTAGTAACAACAACAAAAATAGAATTGAATGATATATACCTTTTGCCTTTAGCTATCAAATAAAAAAAAATACAAATTTTCAATTACAAGCTTGAAGGATCGAGTGAGATTACATGAAAATTGGAAAATAAAACCATAGACAATGAAATAAATGAACGTTCTAATTAAATGTTGCATTTTTTCTCTCTGTCTTTTCATGTTTAAAACCGTATTTTAATTTTTGCATGACCTATGGCACATTGTGAATAACAGCGTTCAACGAAAGTGATGTAAATACTTAACCACTTGCCGAAGGATGCATTGTTTTGTCTCTCCGACTGTGTCCTATGTCCACCAACTGCAGGCGGACAACGTCGCCGAGAACGCTTGCGGGTCCGATAACGGTGGCTGCTCGCATTTGTGCCTTCGGAACCCGTCCGGTTACTCGTGCGCTTGTCCGACCGGGACCGTCCTTAGGGAAGACGGCGAGACCTGCAACACGCCACCGTCCACTTACCTCCTGTTCGCCACCCGCAGTACGCTGGCCAGGGTCTCTCTGGACACGCCCGAGCTCTGGGACGTTACGCTCCCCATCCCTGATGTCCGCAATGCTATAGCCGTAGACTTCCATTGGGCCAAACAGAAAATCTACTACACTGATGTACAACTAGATATAATAAGGTATGATTTTGAAAATTATGTCTATAATACCCGTTTCGGTGGTCGCATGGTGTAAAACACAACTCTCGCAATAGACTAGTCTGCCGAAGACAGGGATATTCTGGTTTTATCCTGTTAGAACTGCTAACTAGCGGTGTGATCTTAAAAAATGGCATCAATTTAAATTAACTGTCATTTAAATGTGGCTTAAATTAGATTAATCATTGTGATCACAAAAGATACATTTTACAACCAATAGACAAGACTATATATTTAAATCTGTGTTTATGTGTTTTTTGTTTTGTTAAAAATTTTCGATCACCGGGAGATTCGTTTGGATGGTCAAGTTTTCAGTGTAGTTTGGAAAATAATTAAATGTTTCTTTGTTCCTGTTTCCTTCAGCAGTGTATGTGACCTGTATCTACTCTCTTCAGGAGTCAAAGTGTCCTGCCTCCATTTCCTCCAGGAGTTTAAGTGTCCCACTTATGTTTCCTCCAGGAATCTAAGTGTCCTGTCATTGTTTCCTTCAGGAGTGTCGACATGCACAACCTCTCCAACACATACACTCTCATCTCCACAAACCTGACGACACCAGACGGTCTGGCCGTGGACTGGATAGCAGACAACATCTACTGGACAGACGCTGCCCGCAAACTCCTGGAAGTGGCACGCTTGGACGGATCCTGCCGCAAGGTCGTCATTAAGGATGGGCTCGACGAACCCAGGGCGCTTGCCATTTTCCCAAGAAAAGGGTATTTTATTCAGTACAGTTTCCATAGGGAGCCATAAAGTATTTAATCTTGGTACGCGACCCTTGAATCCTTAAATCCTTACGGATATTCAAGAAAACATCGGAAATGAGATTTGAAAATGATAAAAAATTAGTCATATTTTGAATTGGAATTGGTTTTAGATAGAGTTTGATTGAATCCACTATTTTACTAATATGAATCTTGGAAAAAATAACCAACATAAGAGGAAATATAAATATATTATTATTATTATTATTATTATTATTATTAGCACCGCGTTTTACTACCTGTTCGGGTTATACGCACTTACGCTAATGTGTAATGGTAGGATGATTGTGAGATGAAATGAAGGACCTACAGTTTAACAAACGTGGAATCCGAACCACGGTGGAGGCCTGGCATTCCCCACATTCACAAGATGTCGTGTCAGAGGTGAAGGAAGGGTTTGGTAATTAGATAAATCTGTGCTGGGACCGAGGATTGAACCTCGGCCGCCAACACAGAAGTCTGACACCTTACCCCTAGACCACCAGGTCACAATATAAATATAATATAATACATTAATATAAAATACAAATAGTAACTAAATGTTAACATTCTTTCTTTTAATCCATTCGTTATAACATTCATACAGTCAGTTAAGTTTTAAATTACTGTTCTGGGGCCTGGTTGTTAAGTTCATTCTATAATTTATAGTTGGTTCTGAACCACCAATAAGCAGTATTAGAACTTTAACTTCTTTTTCTTTCTTTTTTTAAGGATATGATGAATGCATTTTAGCAAAAAAAAATGTTAACCTCTAGCTACTATTTATATATTATGGTTTAAATTAGGAGGGATAGCCAGCACACTTACCTTTATATCATTCTGTTACTTTCCTATTTCATATTATGAAGATAATTTTTAAAAAGATTCAAATTTGTAAAATAAAAGAATCGAACCATCTCTAGTTAAATAACTAGCCTGTAAATCTATGTCTGGTCTTACCATATTTATACCCCTCCCCCTCCTGTTTATGTCAAACAGTTACTTATACTGGACGGACTGGGGGGATAACCCCAAGATCGAACGTTCACTGCTGGATGGATCTGCCCGCCGCACGGTTGTCGGCACAGACCTCGGTTTCCCCAACGGTCTGGCTCTCGACTACGGCGCTCGCCGACTCTACTGGGCCGACGCTCTGAGGGACCGTATCGAAACATCAGACCTCCACGGGAAGAACAGGGTCCATCTTGTCCCCGAAGCTACACACCCGTTTGGACTTACTCAAGTAATTAGCTTCTTCAATTGAATTGTTTTTACTTTTTTGAACCGAGTAGTTATTGTAACTGAGAAACCGTTCAATCTTGGTACTATGCTGCTGGATTCTGACATTTTATGTATCCTTGACACAAAAACAAAAATATCTCTTACGATTCCATCTGTCCCTGAGGCTACATCAGAAACTATTTGATAGATTTTGTACATACAGTTGATATTTAGATGCTATAGAGAGTCAGTTTAGTAAAATGTTTCCATCTTCCTCTTTCCTTCAACCGTTCTTCTCCTCTCACTCGCACACTTGGTGTTATCTGTCCTTCCCATCTCTTTCTTGGTATTCTCTTGCTTTGATTTTCCTACATACTTAGTTTTTATTACTCTACTTGGGATTCTATCCTCGCCCGTCCTCATTAAGTGTCCATATTATCTCAGTCTTGAAGGAACGATTTACACGAAAGACAAACACAGGAAATTGATGGATGTATAATGTATAGCTCTTTAAGGAAAGCTTCTTTTTCAATTTTCGAGGTACATTTTCATTAAATATGTAATTTTATATTTAGTATACATTACTTCAAAGGGTATTACACGTATTTAAACGAGATAGTATAACTGTACAGCGTAACATTTCCCCCTCTTTTTCCTCTGATGTCAGTACGGTGATCACATCTACTGGACCGACTGGTACAAAAAGTCTGTGGAACGCGCGGATAAGACGACGGGTAAGGACCGCATCGTGATACGGACCGACCTGGACGGGGTTATGGAGATAAGAGCCGTTGCCGCCGGCCGCCAGGCGGGTTGGACTCCGTGCGCCGTCAATAACGGGGGCTGCTCCCATCTCTGTCTGTTCCAACAACAGACCTACGACTGTACCTGCCCCGACGTGCCTGATGACCGGCCTTGTTCCACAGGTGCGTACGGAATGTGCCTTTACCCAAGTGGTACCAACCAAACATTAGAAACTGTTTACTGTATATAGATTCTCTTTTGTCACATGTGTCTTAATACCCATTCAGGTGCCTGCATTTATGTTGAGAAAGAGTGGAAAATTATTTAGGAGAAACCAATATCAGTGGACCCGACTGGGATTTGAACTCTGATTTCCCTTTCATTTGCAGTCAAGTCTATTGCAAGAGTGACGCCATAGACCGTTCAATACATTGAACCTGGTCTGTATACAGGCTAAAAAGTTGATAGCTTACATATTTTTTTTAGCACCACATTTAACTACCCTTTCGGGTACTGGTTTAAATAAGATAGTTAAGGCTATATAACAACAAAATTCTTACATTTAGTGGTCATTTGTATATTCTAATACTCTAATAAATTTATATTTCCTTTTTATGCACATAATTTTTTTTCCAAGATTAAGATTCAAATTTGAGATTTGGAGGAAAAATAAAAATTCGAATTTGAGAATAAGATTTATAAAATAGCAGATCTGACTAATCTATAGTTTTTTTTAGCATGGATAGTCAGCCACATCTGTAAAGGGTTTTATCATTGTAAATGTCGAAATGTTGATCATTGTTTGTTTGAGTGACTATGACCATTTTCCCTCTCTTTCAGAACCAAGTGTTAGAGTTCCCAACAGGAAAACTGGCCCCGACAGCGGCAAGGATCCCTCCGACTATGACGAGGAGACCGAGGAGTCGACCGTGCCCATAATTCTTGACACTAACGACAACATCATCAACATACCCAACCTGATCGGAGACGGCATCAACATCAAGAACCCCATGTCCAAAGACCGCAACGACATGGAAGAGTCGGGCTCGTTGGCTCATCGCGAGATCATAATATTCATCATAACGATGACTGTGAGTCTGGTAGTTCTCGGGTCGAGCGCGCTGGCGGTCATCGTGCTTTATCGCAGGCGGACGAGAGCCAAGAAATATCTTTACACCACAGGAAGAAGTGTTTTAACTTTCTCCAATCCGAACTATAATGCCTCAAACTCAGATGTAGGCCCCGGAGGGGCACAGCCCGACAAAAAACCGTTTTTATGGAAGAGGCTCAAATATGATAAATCACAGGTAAGAGGACATTCTTTGCAATAATGTATCATTATTATTATCATCACCGCGTCTTACTACCCGTTCGTGTTATAGGCACTTACGCTAATGTGTAATGGTAGGGTGATTGTGAGATGAAATGGAGGACCTACAGTTTAACTTGGGATCCGAACCATGGTGGAAGCCTGGCATTCCACCCATTCACAAGTTGTGATTAATACACGTCTTGTCAGAGGTGAAGGAAGGGTTTGGCAATCAGATAAATCTGTGCTGGGACCGAGGATTGAACCCCGGACCCCCAGCACAGGAGTCCCGACACCTTACTCCTATACCACCAGGTCACCTTTTACAATAATGTTGTCTTGATTTAACTAGAATATTAAATGCACACCTCAACTTCCTAAAAAGAAGAAACCAAAATACATAAAAGTGAGAAAAAGGAAAATAGTAAAGAATGATAGGACATGTAAAAGGAATGAATAAAATTAAGGACAAACAGAGAAAATGGACATTGGATTCGAATATGTTGGTGGATTGGGCTGTAACGATCTTTAAGTAGCAGCCATTACCTCTATATCACATTGCAACAATATAAAGTGTGAAAGTGTGAAAGTATGAAATGTGTTCTTCTTTTCATTGTAAAAGCCATATTGTGTTCGTTCCTATTATATGTTTCTATCCATCTTTCTTATACCTTCTTACAAACATAACAAGAGCATGTGGGTGAGCAACGATCTTGTAAGAGATCCGCTTAGGGGCGGAGGTACCAACAAAGAGGATCAGATCTACTATTCTGTGAAATTAAAAAAAAATGCCCTAATTAAATAAATGGACTAGATCAGTGGTATTCAACTTTTTTGTTCGTGTACCGCTAGATATAATTTCTTCTCATTTCTGTACCCTCAAAATTGTTGGTGCATCATGCAAACTATACAATATTTTCTATAACCTACATATAAAATTAGTAAATGGCTCTCCCCGATCACATATTTTTCCGTCCCTCTCTCTTGAGGATAGCCCTAAATATGGCACTGACTATTCAATGTATATCATTAAATATTATATATAATTTTCTTAAGTTTTATGCATCCCCTAAGATATCTTCATGTACCCCAGGGGGCACTCGTATCCAATGTTGAATACCATTGAATGAAACCAAATTATTTATTAATCATTTATTTATTTATTTATTTGGGGTATTCAACATGCATTTTCTGAACCGAATGATTATATACCAGCACACGAGAATTTCTATGGATGAGAACAAAAGGACCTATCAATTTTTTAGGAAAGGTTTTTTCATATGACACAATCAACAAAGGCCAATGGCTTTACTATTCCTCCAAAGGAAGTTGTGTTAAAGATTTTTATCGCTTAAGAAAAAATATGTCAACCTTAGCTGGATTCGAACCCACAAACATTGGGTCCTGAGGTGAGCACTTTAGCTCAACACCACTGGGGTCAACTTAGTGATTTAAATAAGATATGAGAAAAGCTTATATGGGTAGATAAAAAAAAATACCAATATTTTTTAAGAACTATATTTGACAGATTTCTAAGTTATATATCATTATGAATAATAATAATAATAATAATATTTAGCACCGTTGTCTTACTACCCGTTCGGGTTATACGCTTTAAGTACTAATTACGCTAATGGATTAGGAATTGGGAAGGGTGAATTAGAGGAAGTCAACCCGCATTTGCGTGGAGGGAGAGTGGAAAACCACTTAGGAAAAACCACCCCCAGTTCACCTGACCGAGATTCGAACCTCGATCTCCCCGTCCTCAGCGTTCGAGCTCAACACGACTAGCGCATTAGCCAACTACGCCACCGAGGCGGGTTATATCATTATGTTCAGAAAACATCAAGATATAAGCTATGTCAATAAATAAATCATAAATGATAGAAAATGAATTTCAAGTAAAAGTAAAAAAAGAACCCCACACATTTACAAACAATTCACTACATATTTCAATGCCGCAAGGAATCTTCCTCATGAAGTAGTAGGAAGAAAGTGTCTTATGTGCTCGTGTTTTTTGGTTTAATTTGTGCTTTATTTTTTACAATTCTATCATATTTATCTAATGACGTATTTTAACGTTAATTTAATTTAAGTTAGTTGAAAAATGACACCTGGGCATGGGAATCGAACCCAGGACGTCTTTTTGGCTTAGCGTGCCAATACTCTAACCACTGAGCTATCCAGGATGTATCTCGTGCTCAGGGTCATTCTTCACTTATTGTTTAGGGCAGAGTCTGTGATGGATGCTTTAATTAATAATAATAATATTAATAATAATATTTAGCACCACGTCTTACTACCCGTTCGGGTTATACGCTTTAAGTACTAATTAAGCTAATAGATTAGGAATTGGGAAGTTTGAATTAGAGGAAGTGAACCCGCATTTGCGTGGAGAGAGAAAGAGAGGGAGAGAGTGGAAAACCATTTAGAAAAAACCACCCCCAGTTCACCCGACCGAGATTCGAACCTCGATCTCACCGTCCTCAACAGTCGAGCTCAACACAACAAGCGCGTTAGCCAACTACGTCACCGAGGCGGGTGATGCTTTAATTACATTCTTATATTGTACACTTGGCATCTTAACAGCCCTACCGAGTTGAAGGGGGCTGTGGAATCAACGGTAGTCATTTATTCCCACGATTCCATCACACACTTTGTCTTCACCTCTCTAGCATGTACAACATCTTTAGTCGTCCACTTGTGAAGTGTACTGCAGAGTGTGTGACATCATCCGTCATCAATAATTTGTGGCGCATTTACAGAATTGAGCTATCGCCACAGAAATAAAGTCACCCTCAAGACAATTTCAGTAACTGATAATGCCACGCTTGAGAGTAGACATTCCCGTAACTATGATGACCTACACCTTGTCATTGATGTACATATTATAACATGCTTAGTTAATTTTATTTCATAAATATTAAGATGAAATAAAAGAGGATAGAAAGGCAGCGCCTACACACATATCAGAAAACTCTACGCCTCAAAGTTTACAGTTAAAAACACAACTAAACACATAATTATGAAATTTTCGAGGTAGATCAGTTCACTTCTTCACCAAAAGAAAGTAAAACACACAAAAATTTCATAATTATGTGTTTAATTGTATTTTTAATTGTGAGCTTTGAGGCCTACAGTTTTCTGGTAAGTGTGTAGGCCTTGCCTTTCTTTCCTCCTTTCAATGTTTTTTTTAAAATAGCTGTTTGGTGCCATTTTTCCATTGAATATATAAAAATGTCAATTTTAAAGAACAAATGGCACTTAGATCTCTTAACGTAAAAACACTTAGAATTTTTGGGACAAAACTGTTTTTTTTTAACAATACAACAATAACGTTATACATGCTTGATTCCACCCAATATTTTATTAACCCTTATAATACCACACCTATAATAGATTCATACTTGAAGATTTCTGCGGTTATTTTTTCATTTTTTAGGGTAGTACAAGAAAAATCGCCATACTGTTATTTATTAAGCGATTTCTTAGACTGTTTTATCATTTTTATCTGTGTATAGTATTCTATAACAGAGATGGAATGTTCTCGTTAAATAATACACTCTTATCTTCTCTGTTGGGGTAACATCAGAACTAGCGCAAATCTGTAAAGCTGATCATATTGGCTCGTGACACTTTTAACGGTAGAAGGTGGAGGCAATCAGATTGGCTCGTGACACTTTTATCGGCAGAAGGTGGAGGCAATCAGATCGGCTCGTGGAACTTTTAACGGTAGAAGGTGGAGGCAATCAGATCGGCTCGTGGCACTTTTAACGGTAGAAGGTGGAGGCAATCAGATCGGCTCATGACACTTTTAACGGTAGAAGGTGGAGGCAATCAGATCGGCTCATGACACTTTTAACGGTAGAAGGTGGAGGCAATCAGATCAGCCCATGGCACTTTTAATGGTAGAAGGTGGAGGCAATCAGATCGGCTCATGACACTTTTAACGGTAGAAGGTGGAGGCTATCAGATCGGCTCATGACACTTTTAACGGTAGAAGGTGGAGGCAATCAGATCGGCTCATGCCACTTAACGGTGGAAGGTGGAGGCAATCAGATTGGTTCGTGACACTTTTAATAGTAGAAAACAGAGGCAATCAGATTGGCTCATGGTACTTTTAATAGTGGAAGATGGAGGCAATCAGATCAGCTTGTGACACTTTTAATGGTGGAAGGTAGAGATGAACAAATTGGTTCATTACACAAAAAGGGTTAACTATGCCTGATCCCTACTGTTTCAGGAACGTGTTTACAATGTTCATGAAGACAAACAAGCCAACAGTCCTGAGGTAATGTCGTTGATTCCTGTAGCGACGACACCCAGCACGATAGATGGCCCGACGCCCGAGCGCGTAGCTACTCCCCCTCCCACCCCACCTCAGAGGTTAGACAGCATCAGCCTCAAAGCTGGGTGAAACGTTTATAAGAAGCCCATCGATTCGGTAACATTTACAACAAGCATAATGAGCCATCCATAACAAAAACAAAACAATTTTTATTAGGTAGGCCATGAATTAATGTTTGTAACATTGTCAGAAAAAAAAAATGTAACTAAATATAAAACACAAAATAATTTAACAAAAATACATTCCCTTTTATAAGTACGTTCAAATATTATGTATAAATGGTTGTTAAATTGTTGGTAGGTAAATAACAACAACCTAATTACCAGAATTAAAGAGATAAATCTTTTCGATTGGTATGACAAATGTCGCAAAAGAAATAGCAGATAGAAAGAGTCATCCATACTTAATGAAGCAGAAATAAGTATTAACCTATCACATTGGCTGTAGAAGGTTTGTTAGAATCAAATTGCGCTGATTATAACAATTGCGAAGACAAGAGATACACCTGGATTTATTTCCTTGAAATAGTTTGTGGCATACACATAACTGTATATTAATTTATTTTATTTATATAATTATTTATTATTTACATAGTCAAAATGATTGTTTCTAGATGTTTGCTAACATAATTGCTAACATCATTATTTTAAATAATTTTATTGATGTTTTAATCAAATGAACTCATTAGCAATTTTGGATTTGGAGCAGTCAAAAGTCAGCGAATATTGCCACATACATCAATTTGATTTTGTAGCCATAGTTTGTATTTATGAATAATAATTACACAAGTATCATTTAAAGTTACACTAGTTTAATATTTAATTTTTCATAATGTATATTGATAAGTTATATCGATCAAAATTTGCACCTAAAAATTAGATATATCTAATAATTGATTGTATCTTAAAACTTTCGATTTAGTTGACACCTTTTGTTGAAGAAAATGTTAAGTATAACAACAATGAGTGCACACAAATTAAAATGTTAGGCACTTCTAAAAATTTTGTTTTATGATGTGACATTTCACAGCTTCACGAATTATCAGTTTTAGGAAAACTTACCATTTTATGATTAATCTTTATACATTAAAGTTTAACTAAAAATTGATCTGATTGTTAATAAGATTAATATTCCATTATAACTTTTTTTAAATAATATATAGTCAATATTTGACTACAATATTAAATTGTATGTATACTAATTATGGTTTGATTCATTGTAAAATATAATGATATACGAGTGTTGACATTTGAATAGAAAAAAAAGGAGTTTTGAATAAAACAAGATCAAAAGTTTGACGATAGCATGAGTTACTAAATAACAACAATTTACATTTGACCACTCACAAATAATTTTATTGTAATTATTGTTTCTACACATTAGGCCCTACAAATAATATCCATTTTTTCTATCAAAATTAGAAGAGTTACTAATCCATAAATATATTCATGTGGCATTTTTGTCTATGCTTTGGGCACATGTAAGGTTGATTTGACGGATATTTGGCGGCTTGACAACTAGAACTAGGGAGAAGTATTGTGTAGTAACAAACAAATCACATGTTGCAGCCATGAATAATGAAGAGAAGTCGTTTGGAATCCAATTTAAAAGCAACACGATCTTTATGGGTTATAGATTAGAAGAAAATATAAAGACCAATACTTATTTTGATTTGTCAAACAAAAAATTCACATACAAGTATATAAATATATATAATATTAATTTCATTTCATAACATTTTCAAGTTACCCATTTAATTTCTTAAATTGACTTATATTTTAAGATTTTTACTCCTATTATATTTATCAACCAACAGTTAACAAAATAAAAAAATTTATCTTTCATAAAATGATTTATTGACTTTTAGACACAGCTTACTAAATAAAAACTTACTTTTGTTATATTGTTTTTATTTTAAAAACATTTATCAATGGAGTGGTTTGTTAAAGATCTCGAGAAGGGCTCCAACGTTCTAATTTGAATATACTCGTATTTTAGGTTAGGCATTTTACCCACCGTGAACTATGAATGACTGCACCACCGACTGAATTGAATTTAAACTATCGGCAGTTTGGTATCATTTATTTTTAGATACATATCATATCATGTCTTTAAGTTAGCAATAAATACTTTTTTTTATTTTCAATTTGTTCCTAAATCAACTAAGGGTCCTGAACACCCCCATCTCTGCTAGCCACTGTCCTCTCCCAGGAGCCAGTCCCCATAACCCTTTTATAATAATAATAATAATAATAATATTTAGCACCGCGTCTTACTACCTGTTCGGGTTATACACTTTAAGTACTAATTACTCTAATGGATTAGGAATTGGGAAGGTTGAATTAGAGGAAGTGAACCCGCATTTGCGTGGAGGGAGAGTGGAAAACCATATAGGGGGTAAAACCACTCCCAGTTCACCCGACCGAGACTCGAACCTCGATATCCCCGTCCTCAGCAGACGAGCTCAACACGACAAGCGCGTTAGCCAACTACGTTGAAGAATTTAGAACTTTGTTCAGGGTACTGACTGGTAAACCCAATGGGACGAGACCATTGGGCAGACCTAGACCCAGAGCGGAGGATAACATTAGAAAGGACCTGAAAGAGATAGGGAGTGTAATGAGGTGGACTGAATAGAGCTATCTCAAGCGAGAGATAAACTGTGTTCTTTTGTAAGTGCGGACATNTTTAATGACCGTGGATTTTTTTTTTTCTCAAATTTTCTTCAGCAAATTTACTACAAATCTTGTTTAAGTCTGTTTAAGCGAGTTTTGAATTATTTTTAAAATGTCCATTTTTTGTCTTTGGAAACCCTTTGTACTATTTTTATTAACAAACTTTTGTTTTATACTGTACCTTATTGGGGACATTCTATAATATTTTCATTGTTTTATACAATTAACCATCATATTTATTGTAGTTTTGGTAATCATCATCATCATCATCATAATCCACGATTTCCAGACCCACTTCAGTGGTCGAATGGTCTAAGGCATCACTCTCCTGTTAGACTGGGCTGCTGATGATCAGGAGATCAAGGATCGAATCCCGGTCGGGTGTACTGAGAGTGGTTTTTCCTGAACGCAAACACAAATGCGGGTGGATTACCTCTAAAATGCTACCTTCCTCATCCCTACCCCATTATAGTAATTATCATATATGTGTATAACCTGAACAGGTAGTAAAACGCGGTAGTTAGAAAAAAAAAAAAACGTTTCCGGCCTGTTGTGGGTCACGTTGGTAAAATGCCTCCATCTTCCTCTTTCCTTCCACCACTCTTCCTCATTTAATCGCTTCCATTCTTATTCTCTAACACAATTTCATCTCACATCTCTTTCTTGGCCTCTCTTGTGGTATGTTTCTCACTTACTTCATCTCCATCATCCTCTTTGGTATTCTTTCCTTTTTCCATTCTATTTACATGGCCGTACCATCTCGGCCTCGCCCCCACTCTTTCCTGGATAAATTCATTCCTAATCCTTCCTTTATCCTCGGGGCAGCTAAAATACTCCTCATAAACTTCATTCCCATGACATTCACTTTCCTTGTCTCTCTTACATTCAATGTCCATGTCGAAGTTTTAATGATTAACTAAAAAATACCAATTAACATCAATAAATACATAAACTAAACACATTAAATTTGTTTGTATCATAATGAAAATTAATGTTAATCAAGATCCCAAACAATGTATAGAGTTTACCAAAAAAAGAACAGTCGTTTCCGAACAAAAACGACAACATGAAGGATTATTAAAAAAGATTAAAAACTCACTTGATCAACCTAAAAGTATTTTTAAAGCAACAATATGTTGCAATGTATTTTCGCACTCTATGTTGTATTATGGAAGAAGAAGGTACGTTAAGATGGTAATAAAAGGTCAGCAAATTTGGACACATATATATCGTGTTGGTAAGAGTGTGTTTCAGAAGTCGCGCTATTCAAAATATGAGGTTGAAGGAACAAAAATAAAATTATATACACGTTAACACAACCGGGGTCACATTTTAAAATACCATTCAATATCCATTATAGTTTGTAGATCTGGGCAGCACTGACATTTATAACGATTCTAAACAAAACAAAATTTGGCAATACTAGAGTTGGTTCAACTCCACTATTTTACGAATCCAAGTTTAATTTTACCTAACTATCCCAAATTCGAATTTGACTCTTTGTAAAAATGATTAACATAGGAGATAATATAAATAATAACATTTTTGGTTATAATGCATTAATTATAACATTCATACAGTCAGTTAAGTGTTAAATAATTAATGGTCTTGGGGTTGGTTGTTAAGTTTTTACTATAATTATGTTGTGGCTGAACCACCAATTAAAATTAACAGTATTATGTCTCTCAAAAAATTCCATTTCAATTTTTTTTCTCTTCTGAATCACAAATCGTTATCCCTCGTATATCCTTATGAATTCGTGGGTTCAAGGTTCCCATCCCCTGATGAAACTAAATTCTCTAATTTTATATGTGTTTGGAAGAATGCTATAATTCTGTTATTGAAAATAGAGCACGCTAACCTAAGGGAGATCACAAGCCTTGACAAAACATAACCAAACCGTTCAGATATGATGGGACTTGGCTGGTTTTTGACTGCACTTTCCGATAAAACTGACAATTAATTTAGGTTGTTGGCAAATTAAAAAAAAAAGAATTTGTTAGAGGAATCCATTCTACAGTGGATGTAAACATATTTTGTGCCTTAAGCTATGAGTGAAGAATGACCCTGAATACAGGACAGTTACTGTTGGTATTGCGTTGATGCACCAAGCCAAAGGTCCTGGGTTTGATCCTCGTTTCCAGGTGTCATTTTTCAATTAATTTAAATTAATTTCTCAGGTTACATAGTAAAATCAGACACTATTAACTCTGGTGTGTAGGCCTACTAATAAAAATAGTCAATTACACCTTAATTAGGCCTACTATTCTCAAGTTTATTTTAATTCTTTTCACAAACAAATTTATCAAATCAACTAATAGTTTAATAAAAATTTAATACTATTTATTCATAATTGATTGGAAACTAAATTATGTTGCTAAATTTTTGAAACATAACGTTCTTGCGAATATATTTAAAACATTTAAATGAAGTCATTATTTATAACACTATATTAATATTTTTACTTTTTATGAACTTGTTGATCACATTATTTTATCTGGAACTCAAACGGCTGTTTGATATCAATTTTTATAAATGTAATTAGTACTTACACTTGTAAACCCAACAAACTAAGTATATTGTCAATGCTTTGTGATTTCATTTAAAGCATCAATTTCCCCCTCCGCCAAATCACTAAAACTCATACTTTGCGCGCATGGTCAGTAATAAAACGTGTAGAAGTTCCGAGAACCCGGTTATATGAATGAACACTTTATAGGCCCCATGTGACGAAAATAAAGGAGCAGTTTTCGACATGAATACTCGTTCAAAATACAAATCAAATATACAATTATTTTTAAAAGAATTGTACATATATTTTTAAAAAAAGTACATAATATTAACTTGTAGTTAAACATTTAAGGAAATAGATTATCATCTTTGGAATTTTAAATAAAAAAAACACACTATTAATCATTAAATGTACTAATTGCACTGCACTATTATCAAGTAATATTTCTAAATAAAGCTATAATGTTACTATTCATTTTTAAAGTGGTAATATTTACAAGCACAAAGTTGTTATAAAAATACAGTGCACTCCTGATTATGCATCACACAATATCCATTTTGTGTCTTGTTCTTACCAATATTTTATTTTTCCGGCTAACTGTAAACTATATTTGTGGACAAATTTCGAAGTTACAAAAGTTTGGTGTTGACCTTTTAGTTTGGTAAACATAATGAACTGTTTTTTCTAAATAATCTTGTTTGTTAAGAAAATGTTAGTTTTGGATGTGATGAGGAATTATATTTTATTATTATTTTGGTTCATCCATGTTTTACGAATAATCTGGATAGTCCAGAGTATGCTGTATGGTTAAAATACAACTTCTTTTTAAGTGCATACAAAAATTTTTATCTTAAAATTATAAAAGAGTCTCACAATTGAAATATTAAAAAAACAACAAAAAAACTATTGGTATCCAAAGATTTATTAGAGAAATATGTTTAAAATTTAATTCAGGATATTGTAAGCTTAATTCCAAAACCTCCTTATGTTGATATTTTTTTAAAAAATTAAGCATTAAAAGCATCAATAGGCAGCACCATCTATGAGAATAAAATCTAAACATTTTGCTATTGGTGCATTACATTTTCTAAAAAAAAAAAATTTATATGTGGGTAGATTTTTTATGTGTTTAATAGTTATTCTTCTATATAATACTATTATAAACAAATAAGAGATCTAACCACACATAAAAAATTATTTAGACACTGGGCCACCTCATTGTTAAAAATTAAACTTTCTAAAAAAAAAGGGTTTTTTTCACCTCCTGAAAAATTTACTTGTTTGTGTTTTGGAACTAAGCTAAACTCATTTAAAATTTGCTTGGTGGGCAATATATGTATATACATATTATGTATTTTGACAATTGTATAGTATTCAGCCTAATAAGTGTAGTCTATCATGCTATGAAATGCAAATTTTTTTCAACTTAAAAAGTAATTTGGATTTTTTTAAAAGTTATTTTCTAAAAAAAAATTTTTTTTAGGTAGGCCTTATGTCATGTTTCAAGTTTAGACAACGATCAATAAATAAAAGGTGAATATGATATACTTATTCCAAAATAGTATGCTAACTTACCAGCTCTAAACAAATTGTTCAGTGGTTTTTTGGATTCCAGAAATTTAAATATAACCTACAGTGAACATTTAATTTGAATTATGCATGGGCTTTATCTACACACAACGAAACAATGGTATATATCATTTGAATGGATTAGGTCGTTAAGTAATTTATATTTAAATATATATATATATATTTATTCATCTCTCATACAAAAGTTTGGAAAAATAAAAGTAAAATAAAGCAAAAATCAATCCTTCATGAGTCAACACTTGAAATTTCTTTTTGTGCATTGTCTGATGAGATAGTAATAAAACAAAAGATTCAAATTTAGAATAAGTGTAGCCACATTTGAGTGAAGGTTAAGTGGGAGACACTTTATGTAAAAAAAACCTCATTACATCAGCGGAGGGTTTTAATCTTGACCGGCCCGTTGACGGTAAACCAAACAAGACCAGGCTGATTGATGCCTTTGTTTGCATGAACACCAGAGCGGCCAACTCTTGAAAATGCTTGGTATAAAAATAACTTCTTAAAAATTATTTTCTATGACAAATCAATATTAAAATTCCAATCAATAATTTTAGTTTATTAAAAATATTTTCTAATATAGCTATTGATGATTGTTGCAAATACTTCTTTTAATATCAGTGTTTTTTTTTTTTTTACATTTCTGAAATTCTCATCACAACCTGTACATTTTACAACATATATATGTATAAAAAAGAAAGTATAACCTCTAAATTAGTATTAAAGTTTCAATATATTATATTTCAATTACAATCTATATATATATATTAGCATGATTTTCTCATTAAAATCCAATGGAAAGTTACACTTGTCGTTTTAATATCTGTAATAAATATTTTCTGGCTGTAATAGTAAAAACAAATGAATTAAAAAAATATACATATACCAAATTAATTATCATAAACAAATATTTTGGGCATTTATTTTTGATATGTTAATGAAGGAGAATTTTGGCTAGTAGTAATAATTCTTTTTACCGTGTAAAATATCCTTACCATAAAGTTATGGGAATTATGATACGTTCCTAGTGTAGCGAATATATTAGTGGTTAAGGAAATACTTTCTATGTCATGGTATAGTGTGAATATTGATTATTTATGATAATAAACTTTCCGCACATTTTACTAAATGTATACACTTTATTTTAAAATACACAATCATGTTTTATTAATTTATTTGTACAGTTTTAGCTTTATTTTTGTATTTCATTTATTTATTTATAGTAATCAAAATACTTTATAAAAGTTATATTCCTCTCACAAAACAATCAATTCAATTTACAATAAAAATTCAAAAGCAAGTAATGTAAATAATACATTAGTCAAAAACATATCTCTAAACCTTAATGTACTGTAAAAAGTGACATAAAGAATATAACTTTTTTTTAAATGTTTATCTTAAACAATATTTTAGTTGGTACAAAATAAACGAAACATCAGATTCTTAAAATATTATTTAATGTATTGATAATACTTTAAAAAAATTGATATATTTTAAAAAGTATATAATAATGTATTTTAAAACAACTTTTCCCCTCAATTAATACCTATAATTTAAAATAGCTTATATTCTCAATAAACCTGAACTCTATACAATACAACAAAAATAATGAGGTTCACACTTAATGTGTAGAGTTAAATTACTCAAAAAGGTGTAAGATCCATAAAATTTGACAGATTCTAAAGGTGAAATAGCTAATACTTGTATCTTATGTTTTTGATTCATATTATTAACATTAATAGGCTATTTATATTGAAAATTCTTTCAAAAAATAACTAGTTGTTTGTATGAAAAAAGGTATATATCATTTTCATACACCTTCTTTCATAATTCATAATTACACTTCAAAAATAAAAATATGTTTTTCTTAAAATGCTAAATGCTCTTTTATCAAAATAAAAGTATAATGTTTATTTCGATCAAAAAATTGATGTACTTAATTCATAGCATTTAATATTAACAAATTATTAGAAAGAAAGAAAAAAACCTGGCTTTATGAATTAATAAAATAAATTAGAACATTTTCTGCGATGTTATTCAAAGTATGGATTTTTCTTGAATAAAGTTAAATAATGATATGAATAATTGATTGAGACTGAATATATATTATACTCAAAACTAAGTTTAAAAAAAATTACAGCTTCGAATAACAGTGAAGGTATTTTGATAGTGTTTTTTAATTAAAATATAAGAACTAAAAAATAACTCCACGCATCATAACAATATGACGAAATTCTCCAATCGTTCACTTAAACAATATTTACCGCTCACTATTAGGAAAGTGTATGAGGTGACCCTAGCTATAAGGTTTTAAAAAACCATGTGGAGAATACTAGTTTTAACTCTTTGTTAACATAATAGGCCTATAAACTAATATATTATATTATTTTTCCATATAAATCCATGTGCGTTACAGTTTTGGGTTAAGCTCAACTGATGACAACATGATTCTGCCTATAGGTAAACAATTTTGACAGCAACCATAGATTGATAGATGTTGCAAATGACATGACCATTATTTTATTGAGATATTCTAAAATGCAATGCAATGCAATTTTTTTTTTATATTACCTGATAATCTTTTGAGTGCAAGAGCGTAGTAGAAGAAGGGAGGGGGGTATTTCCAAACCCCTCCTAAAATTTTATGGAGTCCCCCTAAGGAGACATCCATTAGAACCGTGTAAAATCTTTCATTTGCTCCCTAAACGTATATTACGATTTTCGGATCGAAAAAACAGCTTTCTACACCCTTGCTTGAGTGCAATGTGGACACTTTTGATTTACATCCTCATTCAAAGGCAATGTTGGCTCGTTATCGATTATTCTAATCACAAGTTATAGTCCTATTAGAGTTATTGATAATACTATTATTAAAGAAATCATATCATCATCATCATCATCATCATCATCATCATCACATTTAAGTGGTGAATTAATGGTCTAAGGCAGGGCTATTCAATTAGCGGCCCGCAAAGTCCCATAGATTGGCCTGCGGATTTGAAGTCCAGCCATCAGCGGAGAAGCGTCGTATATAATTTTTTTGTGTTTGGTCTTGAATAATGCGGGTGGCCGAGGGGGAGGGGGGGATGACTTGCACCACTTCTACCCTCCACAGAGGTGTACACAGCAGCGGACGTCTCGCCAGTTGATATATGACTGTCAGATTGTTTGTCTGTTCTTTATGGTAATAGTGGAGTGCTTTGCTTGTACAGTAGCCCCGTGGCTTCTTTGGTGCTGACAGCTCACAGCTAACATCTGACGTCAATATTCAGGTATATACCTAAATGTTGACTGTCAGAAGTGACAGCTGCTAAACACATGTTTTTGCAGATCATATGGTTCGGCGTAGGGATACAAAATTTGGTCTGGTAACTTTTCAAAGCTGCCAGAAGTCAGTCGGCACCAAAGAAGCCATGGGGCTACTGTACATCTTATAACTTGCATTGTAAGTTTTCTCTTCTCCTTCTAGAATGGTACTTTCTACTTTGAACAATAATAAAAGGAAGCTCTATTAAGAAAATCAACGTTTTAATGCTAAGCGGATTAATAAGTATATATTTATAATGCCAAACATTCCTAATACTAAACCAATGTGTCCTTTTCGATCAAGGAGCGCAAACTTGGAAAGACATTATGAAAAGTAAGCCTAGATATTTTGAAAAAATCATCCAAGTGATTCAGCATTGCTTATCTCAAAAGCTAAATCTTTGACTGCCTCTTACTGAATAGGAATCAGTATTCTCGTGCAGGCCTTGTCATGACAAGAGAAAGCTAGCATGGCGTCCTTGTGAGTGGCCTAACTAAACTTAAATATAACTAAATAGAAAAAAGTTATTTACCATTTCAAAATATAGAAGATTATATATATATATATGAGATAGCATTCTTAAACTATGTAATTACTGAAGACAAAAACTAAATCGAGTGCAATTTCTTCCAGTGAACAAATCCTAATGTCAGACACAACTACATCTTGTAGAATCAAAATACTCGGATCAGAAACATACCACCCAATCCACAAAAACTTGGATCAGGCGGAAACAATATCAACGCTAGTTGATGAGTCGACAAGAGATCATGGGTATCACTAATTGGGCGTGTTATTTTGACGACAGCCGTTTTTCGTGAAGAATTGTTCCACTCGAGGAAAATATTAATGCAGAAGCTATTTTCGAAAAATTGCTGAAAACAAAATAGATCCACAGAGTATTTGTCTCCTTGTAAAGAATGATATACTCCGTCCATGAATGGAAGAGGGAGTGGTTTTGTTGCGAGTCAGAGACCCTTAAGATGTAGATATTAAACTGCATTACTTACCAAAATGTCTGATGCGCTTGAGTTTCTGGTAACTTAAAGTTTGTGATGAAGACTCTTGTGAATTCAGCCTTCAGCACAAGCTCTGTCCCGTAAATTATTAGCACACATTTCTGCAAGACACAAACATTTTCAAATTCATAATTATATTCATTAGTTGAGTAAGGGTTAAGTGCTAGAGAGGTTCATTGAACTCAAAAATTGGATAATCGTGTTTCTTGGATTTTACAACTATAAATGGAGGTACATAATCTGAAAACTTGCTGCGAAATGAATATTTTATGTGTTTAGTTGGGTTATTAATTATTATATGATTTATTTTGTTATACTAATATGTGGAATAACAAACTTCAAGGAAAAGACAAATGTATAATTTATCTGGTTGAAAAGCTAAATAAATTCCAATACAAATTTGCAATATTTTCTTTGGACTTGACACGAGAGGATTTACTTCATTTTCTGAAATTGTGTGAAATTCTTGATGTTATTAAACGGGTGTTAGCCCTGTTATGATGATTGATTTCTTGAGTGAATTGAAGAAAAAAAAAACTTTGGACGACTGATTAAGAGACTTCATCATTTATAAAGAAATAAAGCAATTCAAGTCCGAGTCTCAAAACTTTCAGCGACAATTTAACTGATATTAGATCATCGGCATTGATTATCACATTCTAAGATTAGTGATGGTGCAGCTTTGGATTGACATTGATTCAAACATGTTTCCATGTATAAAAAAGTATGCTCTCTTCTTATTAACATTGTTCGGGTCTACGTATGCTTGTGAATCATCATTTTCAAATATGAACGCTATCATGTGCAACACTTGGACCTCCCTGGGAAATAAGTGGCTAGAAGACTAGTAGTATCATAATCTATCATTATTAGCACCGCGTCTTACTACCCGTTCGGGTTATACGCACCAGTATCATAATCACGCTGACAACGTGTGAGCCAAATTTTTCCGAGCTACTAAGGGACCAGTGGTGTCACTTTTCCCATAATGAATTATATTTGAATTATCACATTTAAACGATTTTAACACAATTTACTTTTTCGTATTTGCTAATATTATTATAACTTTTATATTGAATTTAACTGAAATAGATCAATGGAATATATAACCAAATGTATGTTTCATCACTTTCTCCACTCCCCCTATCTTAAACTGCAAAAATATACTCTAACAACATTCAAAACTACCGCCAGACTGAATTAAATGTATGGCCCACCAAATATTATAATTATTCTTTTGGAGTGTTCCACTTGGACAACTAATTGAATAGCCCTAGTCTAGGGTCTTGTTGCCAAATTTGTGCTATAATAATTATTTAGATTTAAACAACCAGTTAGTGACATAATAGGTCTAAAATAAAAATACTAAAACTCTGATTTTTAAACATCTTGAAACAATTTTTTTTTATCAAATCATCAAATCGTGAAAATATTTAAGGATTAAAATATTATAGGCTCATCCCTAATTTTTTTAAATCCCAAAGCATGTTTAAATTTAATAGCATATATTTAAGATACACTTAATTTGTTGGCCTAGCTATGACTGTAACATTGAAGTTTTGATTTGTATCTTAAAATTTAACGAATATAGGGTAATTAAAACTATAGTAATATTAAAAATCATTTATGGGCTATGTTTCGCAATAATAACACCTAATATGTATTCATTTACTAATAACATTCTTGGCGTGTTTTTAGGCCATAACACAAACAAAAAGAAGCCTTGAAAGTGGAAAATAAAGTACAGCAACAAAAGTGGATGAAACAAGACATAATGAAAAGTAAAATTATTTTGTGAATTTTAGTAACTTGATGGCAAATCTATAATATTATTTGGAAAGCATTGATACATTTATAGTTGAATTATTTTATCATGCAGCATCTATACAAATATGGTTGTACTTAAATATATTCCCATTTTTACGAGAGTAATTAGCATGACTATCAAATTGGACAGGTATAACAAATTTTGATTCATACATAAGGAAAAGAATACAACCAAAAAGTTTATCTTAAAACATATGTATCGTTTTTAAAAAAAACCCAATGATGTTCTAGATTTAGACAAAAAAAACTACATATATTTATATGAAACTATTTCTTGCTATAACAAACTCTTTATATTAATAATAATTAGCATGGACTGGTACAGTTATATTTTGAAATAAAAACATTTAAAAAGATAGAAGAAAAAAGCCTACAAACTTACCAGAAAACTTCTTAAAGACAATCAGTAGCACTTCACGCCCAAACACATAATGCAGAGTAATATGAGTAGTCCTCAATAGTTGCAACGCTTCCCAGCTTCATAGGTGGGAGCTTGCTCACCAATATATAACCAAATCCAGGCACCTTCCTCGGATAACTTTCTCTGCTTTACTTCCAAGCAAGCCCTCTCACACCAGTTGGTCATTTTCATATGAACAATAATAATAAATACAGTAGTCTCTCGGAAACTCAACCTAATGTGGACTGATACGGTGTCCAGTTTTATGAATGAACTTGGATAAGATGTATGTTTACTATGCCATGTTTACTAAACAAGGATGAAACAAAGTACAGTATTGAATATTATAGTTAGAGTTGTACTGTACTGTACTGTAGTATTGTACGGTACAGTAACAGTAATATATGTACAGTACATTTTACATGGTAATATAATGATGTGATACATACATGTAATATACAGAAATGCAGTACAGTACTGTACATCTAATATCGTATTGGTTCGAATAACACGTTACTGAATTGTAAAACTTAACAAACATAGCATTTGTAAAACCAGTACAGCACGACTGTTCCACTCGAGTTAAACAAACAAACTGATAGGTCATACAGTTGAATGATCTTGAATTGTGATGACTAGCGTCAAAAACTGTGTGCACATGCTCGTCGAGTTACACGGAATGTTGAGTTATCGAGTGCCGAGTTTCCGAGATGCTACTGTAATAATTGATAATTTAATAATTCAAATTAAATACGATATACATACAACATTCTATCCATCTACCATGAGTCAAAATATGAGTTTGAATAGGCAACAACAGTATTTAAGTGTCCATGATCTACCTCTAGCCATGCTGCTATAGTCCATTCTGTGTTTTACTTTCTTTTGCTGAAGAAGGGAACTGATTTACCTCGAAAATTTCATAGTTATGTGTTTTATTGTGTTTTTAATTGTGATCTTTGAGTCCTACAGTTTTCTGGTAAGTGTGTAGGCCTTACCCTTCAATCCTCCTTTCAATGTTTATTTTAAAATAGCCTTTTGGCGTCGTTTTAACTATGTTGAAATATAAGTAGTGATTTTTATTAAATAATAAATTTATAAAATAAAAGACTTTACATTGTTCAATAGAATGCTATGCTATTTATCAAGACCTAATTTTAATTGTATTATCACATGGTTATGAAGATATGTCCTAAATTCATTCTGAATAATATGTCAAGGCATTTTTTTTAAAGGCCTTAGTTTGGTATTGTCTTTAAAAACTTAGCTCAAGTTAATAGTGTAATAAAAAATGGGAGGTCATAATGTGACATATTTACAATATAGATCTCAAAATGTATATTTATAAAAAAAAACAACTGTGGATTCATGTCTTAGTATAATATGAAATTGAGTGTAATGTTCTAATTTTTAATTTTAACGTAAAATAAAAGTGTATATTCCAGTATTTATATAGTCGCAAATGAAAACTATGTTTAAAACTTGATTCTCACTGTTTTTAACAACAAAATTATGATTACTTAAGATTTTGCTGTTAGCACTTTATTAGTACCTTGTGAATTTTCAAATTAATGAACCATTTTAAACTGATGAAACCCATATAAGTGGTTAGAATACTGGTTGGATTTAATGAGGGTATATTTCCTTTAAAATTATACCTTCCTCATCCCCGATTACATTAGAATAATTTATTTAAGGATATAACTCGAACAAATATTTCAAAAGGTGAAAAAAATCTTGATGAAACTCTATTAGAAAAATCTAGTGTCAGTTTAGCTTGGACTAACTATAATTTATCATTAGGTGTTCTGTCTTATGACAGGTCCATTCCTTTTGTCAGTTAACTTAGACCGCCAATGCATCCTGTCTCCTCCTTCAGCTCTCATAATTTTATTCTTTCCTTCAAGTCATCCAATATTTGAATCCTCTTGCTTTCTAAGGTCCTTTTCCCCTCAACCTTTCCTCCTAGAGATGTGTCTGATCCAGTTTGCTTTGTCCCGAAGAATCACATCCAAAGTGGTTATTTTCTCACCCACTCTTTTTAGGACTTCATTTGATACCCTGTCTGCTCCAAATAAAGAACTAAACTAATCAAGCTAAAACAGGGTGAGGACGAGTTTTGATGAAACACACTGACACTTACCTGTAGAGCACAGAGGAAACCATGCTGTAGAACATTCCTCCCAGTGCACCTCGACCTGGATTTGAAACCTGTCCTTTGGGTTCAAAGTCTAGTACAATGGCGCTGACTAAACTCTGCTGATTATTTTAATAAATGAACTACTAATATATTTTACCAATACTGCCACAATTATTGTCCAACTGTTATAAAAGTTAAAACTGTTTTTATTAATCACTCATGAAAAACTACATATAAAAAGTTATTAAAAAAACATTTAAGGATAATAAAACTCTCAAGTAGTTGAGTTTTGTTGTTAATACAGTGAACAATATCCTAAATTGTATATATTACTGTTAAGATGCACATACATACAACCCCCTATTATATATTTAGGTTAATTTATCAATAGCGAGTGACTACACCCTTCTTTACTCACCCCC
>CABFVX010003157.1:65170-81509 GCA_902151425.1 Timema shepardi
CCCCCCAAGTCTTTGTTTTCATAAGGAAATATAATTAATAAGACGTGTATTTTAAATGTTCATTAAAATTATCCTGTATGTTTGTTATTAACTTTGAATGCATTTCTTTTTTCATCCTATTTATACCTTCCTTTCCTATATCTACATTTACAAACATTAATAGAGGTTAGTTGATCTGTTTGTGTCTGTTATTATTATTAGGAGTTCTGTCTTTCAACAGGTCTATTCCCTTGTCAGAATTGTGTCCTCCAGTATGTCATCTCAGATGATTCAACTTGTAGATACAGTAGAGCCCCCGTATTCGCTGATTCACTATCCGCGGCTTCAGTTATTTGCGGTTTACCACTGACCAATTTTATTTACTTTTAAATAAAGGTGACCTGGCGGTTTAGAGGCAAGGTGTCAAGACTTCTGTGCTGGGGGTCCGGAGTTCCATCCTTGGTTTCGGCACAGATTTATCTGATTACCAAACCCTTCCTTCACCTCTGACAAGACATCTTGTGAATGTGTGGAATGCTAGTCCTCCACCATGGTTCGGATTCCACGTTAAACTGTAGGTCCTCCATTTCATCTCACAATCACCCTACCATTACACATTAACGTGTGTATAAGCCGAATGGGTAGTAAGACGCGGTGCCAATAAGGATAATGATTTTAATTAAAGAAAAAAATGGTTTATAAGTTTCAAACCACGTGCCAAGCGAGAACCGGCCGTACTATACGCAGCAAAAACGTGCCTACTATGTACATTACTTGACATCATTGATTGTCGCAACAAAAATAATGAAGAATGTAGTGTGTGTACAGTACACATTTTTATTATTTCATTTAATTTTGTATTATATTTGGAAGAAGGTATAGGAAATTATTCTTTACAATTTTACATTTTCTTTCTCTCTCTTTTTTTCCTGTTTTAGGAAGTTGAGTTGCACGTTTCACTCCCCTTCCTGATGAGTTCCGATAGAATGAAACCTGGGTCGGGGGATTGGGCGGTGTCAATCAACTTTCTTCAAGAGGCAACCATTACCTCTTTGTCCAATGGCAGTAATGTAAAGTGTGAACCGAGTTCTTCTTTTCATTGTCAAAGCCATATTTTGTTCATCCCTTTTATGTGTTTCTATCCACCTTTCCTATACTTTCTTCCAAATATAATAAAATTACCTCATAAAGTGAAAAGAGGTTTTCCTTATAGAGAGAGATTTATTTAATGTTGGTATTGTCTTACTGTGAATGACGTATCAATCAAACTTCACAGTATCTATTTAGGTTACATGAATACCATGGTATTATCCGCGGTTTCACGTTAGAATGTATCACTCATGGATGTGGGGGCCTTAATGTACTAAAACTACATTATCTTTCCTTGTTTAAGGCCATCCTTCAGTTGCATTTCTGGACTTGATGATCCCATTTACCTTCCCACCTTGTTTCATCTAACATCACTCAATAAGCTATTTCTTTTCATAATGTATGACCCCGTCCAGATGGCCTTTCTTTGTAGAATCACTTTCAGAATGGTTCTTTTTTTCGTCAACTTTTCTTAGAAGTCCTTCATTAATCTCTCAATTTATCTAATTTATCCTTTCTTAAAGGTGTGCAAAAATGAGAAAACTTGACTTCGTTTCAATTTTGATTCAAAAGTTACTTTCTTTATTTGACAATTTACAAAGCTTATATATATATATATATTTTTTTTTTTCTGCAAAGTATAATATTTTCATACAACATTTTAACATTTTATTAAATATTCACACTTTTGATTTGTCTTGGAAAATAATTTAGAGATGTACCGATTCAGTAAAATTGATTACTGATTGTTTAAAATAATTGTTCATGCTACGATTATGTACACCAATTAGTCCTGATTATCGATTATTTATTAATAACTATTGGGAAATACACTTAAGAGAATGATAACAGTTAATGTGATTAATACAAAAAGATTGTATTTAAAAATCAACAGTTAAAGCTTTGATAATATTAATTTTTGATTAATATTTGCATAACCGGTGAAAACTGCAACTAGATTGTTAGTTTTATCAACGATATTAATTTATATTTCCTTATCTGGTTATGTGAGCTTAGCATGCATGGCCCACAACCTAGATGCTTTGTGAATATTTTGTTTTATTGCAATTTTGATCACTAAACTCCTAACTAGAAAATTTTACTTTAAACTTTAGGAACCTTCGATTGATCGGTATAATAATCGCCTGATAACGATTCATCAGTATCTGCATCCATCGGCACACCCCTAGAAAATATCTTGTATTAGTTGATTCGACTCGGATTTAAATTGAAAAAGTGGCCTTCGCACAACCCTATCTTTTATACTCCTGTAGCACTGCATTTCAGAGATTTTTAGATAATCCTTTTTCTGTTTTATTCACGATCCATGTTTCAGCTTCATGTGTCTTCTCCAGGTTCAATTTTCTAGTAATTAGTATATTCTTGTTGTTGAAATCAGCCTTGGCCCCAGTGTACGCTGCACGACTGTCTCAATTAATATAATATTTGAAATGTTCCCAAGTCTCCAGCGTTGGATTTCCCACCGTCATGTTCAGTGATTCATTTCCCCTGGGCATCCTTATTGTTAGTTTCCATTTAACTCATTCTCCCAATCTCAACTAGTTTGTCTATAGTTTGACTTGTTGTGCATGTACATTTTATTTATAGTGGAAATATTGTCTTATCTTGACAGACTCAGAAGATTGGAAGCAATCAAAGTAAGAAGAATGGTGGAAAGATAGAGAAATACCCGCCTCGATGGCATAGTTAGCCAACGCGCTACTTTCGTGTTTAGCTAGACTGCTGAGGACAGGAAGATCGAGGTTCAAATCTCGCTCGGGGGTATCGAGGATGGTTTTTCCTAAATGGTTTTCCACTCACCTTCCACATAAATGCGGGTTCACTTCCCCTATAGTCAACCTTCCCAATTCCTAACCCATAAGGGTAATTAATACTCAAGTGTATAACCCGAACAGGTAGTAAGACACGGTGCTAAATAAATAAAATAAATAAAAATATAGAGAAAGATGAAGGCCTTTCCGAAGTGAACCGGCGACAGTCTGGAAATGGTTGATGATGATAATCAGCACATTAATAAAAAAACAATACCATCTTCATTTGTCACAACACTTTTTATTATCTTTGGGAACAACTTGGCAACTAGAGACCTGTAGAAATATAGCATACCAAGCATGTTTTTAAACATTACAAACATTTTTTTATACATAAATGCACATTTTACATTCATACATTTTCAGAAAATAGATATATAATATTGATCTCAAGTATGTCTGCATCATTACTGAAAGCGGAATGTTTACAATCAAAGTAGCACAAGGAAAGCTCGGAAGTAATGATGCGTTAAAATTTGTCATATAAGCTTAACAAAAATAAGTACAAAATAAAAGTGGCCTATATAACATGATTTTTATATACAACATATTATCAACACTATAATATATTATCCATGTTGAGATTAAAAACAAACTAAGTCCTTTGCTTAACATCTTCCTTGTACATCTCTTACCATTATTATTTTGTATGATCATTTAATAAATATCACAACCATAAAATAATATATATCAAAACAAAATCACAATAAAAACAAATATTTTGTTCAGTGCTAATAAATGTTTTAGTTCTTTGTAACAGTCTTCGTACCCACTTCGATGGCTGCATGGTCTAAGGCGCTACTCTTGCAGTAGGCTAAACTGCCGATGATGGGGAGATAGTGGTTCAATCTTGGTCAGGTGCACTAAGCTTTTTTTTTTTCCAAAATGGTGTCACACTCTCTCCACATAAACACGGGTACATTTACTCTAAATCCAGCCTTCCTCATTCCTAGCTCATTAGTGTAATTAGTACATAAGTAGTAAGTCACGGTGCTAATATATGTGTATATATGTTTTTTTCAATTCTTTATTTTAAAAAAGTTAAAGAACCGATTAATTTTGGTCATAAAATTACTATAGCAATGAAATTCAAGCAATAAAAATTTAAAGAAACAATACAAAATAAATAATTTAGCAAGAGCTTTGATTTAAATTCTATCAAATAACATTAGTGATCTAAACAAATACGTTAGGGTACTAGTGTTCTTGGGAATGGGGTTTCTGAGGAGCATGTCGTCACGAGGAGAAACAGGATAAGGAATGAAATTATCGGTGAAAGGGGTGAGGGTACGTGAGATAGTAGAGGAAGCAAGACTGAGATGGTATGGTCATGTAATGAGGATGGAAATAGCAGATAACAGCATGTGTGCAAGTGAAAAGAGAAGAATTGTGGAAGGAAAAAGGAAGGTGAAAGCAATTTACTCTAAGACCCGGCCACAAGCTGGTAGCACAAAGATGAAGAATTGAGCGCTCATCTAATCACAGGTACAATACAGATCTGACCACAATGTTTCCAAATATCGTCGAATAAAAACAATAAAACTGTCTAGCTATTTCCTGCCGGAGTGTGGGTCCCCCTCGGTAGTTCAACAGCACTTTCTTCCTTCACCGACGGAGATTTGAGTTCAGGACACACTTCATAAATAATAACTTCGAGAATTTCCTGCAAAAATACATATTTAAAATTCCATATGCATTTAAGTATTGTAGGGTTCTAGCAAATCCGACACCTTAGCTCAGTCAGTAGCGTGTCTGCCCAACGAGATAAGTGTCTCAGGTTCGATTCCCAGCATGGGCGAAAATTTATAATTGAGGAAAATATGGATTTACCCTTTCACATTGATAAATTAATGGCTGGGGACTGGATGTTGTGCCTGTCCTAGATTTAAATTAGATTATAAGGCATATGAAGCTACGACAGGCCTGGTCAGCCAGTAATGAAAACATACATGGCTTGAATAAAATACTGACCTAGGTCACAGGTTGGAAACAATAATGGGCGTAAAAGTCTTCTAGCAAACCCAAACAGTTCAATTTAATGAACCGATACTGAGGAAGTTGAAATAAAAGTATACCATGACAAAACCAATGACAATAATAATCAGAGCTGGGTCGAAGCTACTATTTTACAAATCCGAATTCGGATCTTTATTTTACCTAGTGACTGTCCATAAGCTAGGTCACAATAATCTTGGGATTTTTTGAATATATAAAATATCTTTTTAAGGAAAACCTCTTGCGATCCAATCGTTATATTCTATATATAAATTAATCAATGGTAATTGTTTCAGAGAAATTTCAGCTACTGCAATCAAGCGATGAAATTAGGAAACTATTTTTAAAGTCAAAATGGATGGTTACATGTAGGAAATGGAATATTGCATATTAGACACATATTTCGTTAAGAAATATGAGAATTCATTCAAAAACTTGGAATTTTGCACGTAATTACCTCTTTTTTTTGTGTGTGTGAACTTAAAATGTGTAAGAATGATTACTTTGAACATGAAACAAATGGCCGTGCTATCAAATGGGATTTCTTACTTGTTTCGTGAAAACAGGGGTGAAAAATAGGTGTCTTTATTGATAAGTAAAGTGGGCTGGCTAATGGCTATCCCACCTAATTTAAACCCATAAACAATCTAAAAGTAATCAAGATAACATCACCAACTCACGTAGAAGAGTTGCCTGTTGAGGCGGGGGTCTTGTAACGTTTCAAACACCTTGACAGCACCTCTTCTCGAGTTCTGTTGTCCGACTAGGTTACTCAGCACCTCGGGAATGTTATTTAACACCAGATCTTTGGCTTCAATACTGCAGGAAAACGAGACACAAACTTAAATGTATAGCAATCAACAAGGAAGGTAATTGTCTTGAGTTGAAAGTTTTGTACACCACAATTTTCTTACAAATGGACATATCTATATGTATGAAATAAAGTGCATTGAGCAAAAACAATTGGTAATAAATAAAATGAGTATTAGGAAAATAGTAGAGCACAAAGAAAATAAAAACACTAACACATATTTACACACACATCAATATTTCAATGCTAGTGTTTCTTTATAAAAGACACATGGGTTTCATGTACCATCTACTGTGGTGCCGAGATTTGGCAATTATTAAGTTTGTCGGAGTGTGCACGCGGGAGTAATATTGAGGCTCGCGTTTTCTTTAATTTGACGGCCGTTTGTATCTAGACCAATCAAAACTTGAATTCTTGAAGCAGTTAAATATATTTCAAACTTATCAGAATTAAGTTATTCACTGCCCTCAATCAACCTAAAGATCTAAGTTAGTTCAAGTGGAAGGTGTGATGAGTTTGGGGTTTAGGACCTTCGTTAAAATCTGGCACGGATGTCAAAGGGTGGGCTATGTGAGAGTGCAGACCATTTAAAACTCTTAAAAAACGGGCTAGAAAGAGAAATGTATCAATTTTCTACAAGAAGAAGAAAAAGTAAAAAAAGATGGGGGATGAGATAAGGCTAATTGGATCAGATAAAGGATAAGTTGATTTACCTTGTTTGTAGCTTCTGTTCTTCAGTCCTAAGAGGAGAATCTATCAACTTTCCATTTGGCCAACAGGATTTGATAAACTTTTTAATGTAGAAGTATATCATCTGCTCCGAGAACAGCCACTCTATCGTCTCGTGCACTTCTCTGTGAATAAAAGCTCAACACTATAAGAACCCACTTTGGTGGTCACGTGGTCTGACGCGCTACTCTCGCGATGAACTAGACTTCTGGTGACAAGGAGGATGAGGTTCAAATCTTGGTCCAGTGTAATGAATGGGGGGGGTGTCCCCATTATGGTTTTCCACTCTCCCTCCACACAAATGCGGGTACACTTTCTATAGATATTACCTTCCTAATCCCTAAAAAAATTAACATAATTAGTACAGTCATTCCATGCATTCAGTTAAATATGGAAGAAAGCAACGATATACAATTAAGTATACATTAAAGGCGAAGCTTGGGGGGGATGAAGGATTATAGTTATGGACATGGGCCTTATCTCGATTATGATCAAATAAATTGAAAAAATGACACATAGACACAGGAATCAAGCCCAGGACCTTCGGTTTTGTGCGACAATACTCTAACAATGAGCTAGCTAACGAAAATACCATGTTAATGGTGTAATTTTTCAATTTATTTGGTTCAGTTAAATGTTATTATTATTATTATTAGCATCGCGTCTTACTACCCGTTCGGGTTATACGCACTTACGCTAATGTGTAATGGTAGGGTGATTGTGAGATGAAATGGAGGACCTACAGTTTAACGTGGAATCCGAACCACGGTGGAGGCCTGGCATTCCCCACATTCACAAGATGTCTTGTCAGAGGTGAAGGAAGGGTTTGGTAATCAGATAAATCTGTGCCGGGACCGAGGATTGAACCCCGGCCGCCAGCACAGAAGTCTGAGTTAAATGTTAACGCAACATTTTTGTCGTTAAGTTTTTCCTATAATTATGCTGCGTATGAACCATCAATAAGCAGTATTAGACCTCTAAAAAAACTCCAATTAGAAAAAAAAAAAAAATTGAATCTTTAATTCTCAAGTCTCGAATATTCTTAAATAATTCGAGGATTCCATCCCCGTCCAGCACATCGGCTGTGGAGCGAGGAAACGTTGGCTTACCTGTGACGTTCTAAGGGCCTCACGCTGACACAAAGCTCGGTGAAGACGTTATGCTCCAAGCGTCGCTACAGTTTGGGTTGTACACATATTAACTAACAACGCAAATGTGGTATGGATGAGAAAGGTTAAACTTAAAGGAAGTGTATCCACATTTGCAAGAGAAACAAGTGGAAAACCATTTAGAAACAAATTCCTTCATTACACCCAAATGGAATTCAAACTCCCGATCTTCCAGTCATCGGCAGTCTAGTTATTGTGGAAGAGAAGTCTGAGACTATTCAAACATTGAAGAAGATTGAACAAGTTTGTAAATCCTTTGATTTTTAATTATTATTATCATTTGTGGTATTAAACATAGACTTTCTGAATCAACTGATTATAGCAGCACACGACTTATAAACTAACTTAAACCTAGAACATACACAACGTTCAGCCCACAAGTGTTAATTCATCACTCTGAAAGGAGAGATACTCACTTCTCCAATACTGAGAAGTGAACTCGCGACCCTAAGCTTAGAGGGCAGACAGGCTACTGACTGAGATAAGGTGTCTGTTATTTATAATTAGGTGTGGGAAAAGTTCATTTTTTCAAAATGAAGTCAAAATGAATAATATGAAATATTCCCAAAATCAAAGTTTGACTAAAGTGATAAATACAATTATTATTATTATTATTATTATTATTATTATTATTATTATTATTATTATTATTAGAGCCGTGCCTAACTACCCATTCGGGTTTTATATAGATAAATTAAATTACCATCATAAAAGATACTTAAATTATTTTACAATTTTTCATATATTAATTTGCTATGTAAATAATAGCACAAAATGACAACAAAATTGAACATTAATGTTTATTTTAACTTTTAAATATTCTTACCGATGAAGCTTCAAGATCGTCAAATTTGGAATTTTACTTACGAATTGAAGTCAAAGCTTATGTTTATTCAAAGTCAAGTCAAAGTTTCACACACCCCTTTTTATAATTATAGCTAGCCTGCTTCAGCGGCCAAATGGTCTAAAACGTCACTCTTGTGTTAAGACTGGCCTGCTAAAGACAGTAAGATCGGGGTTAGAATCCCGGTTGGGTTTACTGAGAATGGGTGTTCCGAAATGGTTTCCCACCCTCCTTCCATGCAAATGAGCATATATTACATCTAAAATGCTTCTTTCCTCATCCCAACCTCATTAGAATAATTATCATATATGCCTTTTACTTACTACCTGTTCAGGTACTTAATACATATATTTATATTCCCTGACTTTTTCCGTCCATAGCCGCCACAAAATGTAAATACCACACCTCACCTATTGATCGTCCTTCCGTACGTGATCTGCACAAAGGTGATGAGCGTCTTCCTGAACCATTTGAACACGCCCTTCATGTCAAATATCTCTCCCAGCAGCCTGTAGAGAGGCTCGGCTATACCGTCCTTCCCGTCTCCGAGCATGGCCGCACCTCCTCGACCGTCACCTTCATCCAAGAGGAGAGTCACGTCCTCCTCGTCACTATCTTTGCTGCCGGGCGTGGGCCCACCTGGCTCGCGCATCTGCTCTGAGCTACCAGAGGCACTGACACGAGGGGCACGCACACACAGTTACAAAGAGACAATGTTTCACAAATCATTTATTGGAACAGTATGGTATTAAGATAAATATGGTTTGGATCAAATCCAAATTTTGGAAAAAACTACAAAGGTAAAGAGACATCTGCGAAGTACGTTTTTTCGAGGTTGGGTTGAATCTTGGATCAAAGCAAATACTATCCGCGAATTTCAAATTAATTATCTAATCGAATAATATTCTTGTTAAATACATTAAAATTATGAGGTTAAATAAAAAGAGTTTGCATCATAAAAAATTATTAGAATAGTTTTGGACTCTAATACCTTTAGGTTAACATTTTAAAATGTAAGTTCTTCAATATGTTCATGCAACAAGAGTTCACAACAACAGTTCACAAACATAGTTCCTATCTAAGTGTTCTATCATTCTTTACCATTTTCCTTTTTGCTCCATTTTGTGTATTTTTGCTTTCCTCTTTTAGGAAGTTACGTTCCACGTTTCACACTCCCCTCTGATGAGTTCCGATAGAATGAAACCTAGGTCGAGGGATTGGGTGCTAGTGATAGATTTTTTTCATGAGGCAGCCATTACCTCTTTGTCAAGTGTCAGCAGTGTAAACTGTGAAAAACTGTTTTAACAAATAAAAAAATCAGCAATAATTCATGTTAAGAAATAGTATACCTTTTGAATAATGTTGTGAAAGAAAACATGGATTTCTTGGGTGACGGCAAAGAAATGTGCTTTAGGTGTTCCGAGCTTGGACTGAGGAATGTGTACAGCGCTTCACTCTGATTCAAACGTTCGTCTTCTAAAACAAACTAGACACAAACAAAAATTTCACGATGTACCAAACATTTAAGTAAATCTATTATTATTATTATTATTATTATAATTATAATTATAATAATAATTATTATTATTATTATTTATTACTAATAATTGGAGGGAGTAAGTACTCGGAAAATTTGAATAGCTAGTGTTCGAATCCTGGTCGGATCTATTGAAGGTGGCTTTTCCTAAATGGTTTCCCACTCTCCTTTCATGTAAATGCTGGTAAACTTCCTCTAAAAAGTTTCTGTCCTCATACCTACCCCATTAGAATAATTATCATATATATGTGTAACATAAACAGGTAGTAGATGCGGGGATAAAAAAATAGAGTACAAGGAATTTTTGGATTTATTTAAAGGAAAATATGAATTTAATTGGTTTTAATATAATATTTCATAATCAACAAAGATCATCACTATATTCTTTTGTGTGCTTAGAAAAAAATTCTACAACAATATTAAATTTAGTTGAATCAGAATTTTGTATTATCATAACTTACAGGTTTGTCAGGAGAAATACAAGAGTTAAGTTGAATGTGGTTGTAATGAGATATCTAAGAAATGTATGCGGTGAAACTATTATGGGCAGAGTCGGTAATGGATGGGTGCTGAAGGGGTGCGGTTTGAAAGGGAATCCAACAGGTCAATGTGTAAGAAGCGTCTTACGTTGGTTTGGGCTTGTTGAAATGATGTGTGTGGATCGAGTGACGAAGTAAATATATGAAGGTAGAGTGTGTGTGGAGCATAAGGAAGGAGTAGGCCATGTAAGACGCGGCTAAATGTTGTAGACGAATGTGTGAACAAGAGAAACACTAAGAGTTTTAAGAATAAAATAAATTACATGACTCTCTGTAAGGATGTTGTTGAAGCAAAGAGAGTATACAAGGATAGGGAAGTGTGGAGAAAGTTAGGTGAGATGGATTAAATAAGGAGTAATTTTTTTTTTCTTTTGAGACATGTATTCTTTGCCTACCTCGTAATGGAAAGGCGTGATTGTGTATAGGGAAGAAGACCAACCTTTAAATAGTTTTGTATCTGCTGCTTTGCTTTTTCGAGTGACGATTTGACAGCTTGCTTCCCGAAACGATATTTAATTGACTGCGAGGGAAGATCAAACTGCTTTAAGTTGGCACTTAACTGACTGGAACATTTCAACATAAAATCATGAAAGAACATACTTATTATTTACATTAAAAGTACCAAAACAATGGAAAGTAAAAAAGGTTGTTTTTTCAATTTATTAAGTTCAGGTGTTATCTAAATAGAGGGTGTTTCTTTTGGGGAGCATTAAATGCCCAAAGATAGTAAAAAGAGGGTTGATTCAATCATTGGTCAGTTATTGCTTATGAGGGGGTGAAACCATATTAGGGGTGTGCAAAGTATCTTTTTCAAATCAAGGTGAACTCAAAACAAATATATGAAATATTCTCAAATCAAATCCAATTGATTTAGACTTGATAAAATATATTTCTAATATTTCATTCAAATCTGATGAATCAAGTACATAATTATCATAGCATGCAATACAATTACTTCAGATATTTTTTTTATTTGAATATTAATTTATGATCTATATTATAGCTCGGAATGGAAATAATTGAACATAAATGAGAATTTTAGTTTCCAATATTTTTGTCAACGAAGCTTTGTAACTTTCAAAGCCAGATTTTTTTTTTTTCCTGGAGCCAAATTAATATCTCAAAGTTTTGCACTCTCTTAAAAGGTAATCATGGTCAACACATCATATATTATTCTATCCAGTTTGAGGTGGTTTGAATTCATGATTTTCAATCTTGAATCGAATCTAAATCTTGGTTAATTGATCCAAATTGAATCCAAATTGAATCTCTTCTCTATTAAAATTTTTTTTGAGTCGAATCCTAATAGAATCCCATGCTAGATTTATTAAAAAAAATCGAATTAGAGTTTAAACCCATGCTTGAAAAAACTGGATTGTGTAGAATATATTTCCATGTTAAGTTTTCAAATCCAATCCAATCCAATCCAATCCAATAATAAAATATTTAAAAAAATGTTGATAAACATTTTAGACAAATTTAAGGTTCATTAAAAAATTGCAATCAATAGCAGTAATCTCCAAAGGAAAAAAATCAAATAACGATCACACCACTTTTTTAACCTAAGTGCAAAGGTTAGTTAAATTAATATTTACAAAAAGATGGAGCTAGCTACTGTTTAAAAATATAAGATATTCACTGTCACAAACCACCGTAACTGGAATTTCTCTTTTCACTCTACCATAAAACTGGTTTCAAGTCTGATTAAACTAATTTGTTAAGCAGCTATGAATTATAGATTCAAATTTTGAATTACATCCATTGAATTCAAATCCAGGATTTATTTAGATTCTTAAATTTAGGGTCAAAATCTCCCAATGTTAAGATTCAAAGAGGTCTACACAGGCTTTACCCAGTTTTAATTACCAAAGTTTCCTGTGAAGTTCTTGGAAATCTGAGAGTTTCCGAAGGACTACCCAGCCGGTAGACACAGATTCTGAATCGGTCTCGTCTTCTAAAATATGCACCACCAGTACAAACTGAGGGCACTCCTTGTCTTCAGAAATCTAGAGATTAAATGTTATATGACATTTTATTTAAATAGTTTTGAGTATGTTTAAATTAAAATTATCATGTCATTAAATAAGAATGGTAGAGTTGTAGAAAAATGAAACACAATTAAAGATTTAAAAAAAAACTACTACATAATTTACAAGCACATCAATATTTTCTCAGGATCAAGTAGAATGAAAAGGAAGCTGTTTTCAGGGATGCCAGCTTGGTTGTTGAAGGATGACAAATTCTCTTGTGAACTAAAATTTCTTTATTGTTGTATGTGGTTGGTGATGATATTGTTGCAACAGGGTTAAAATTTTGGCTCGTTAGCGAAAAGATCGTCCAGTTAGTTGACATCACTGCAAAAACTTCCTGTTCGGTCTACTACCTCCTGAAGGGAAATGGCATAAGGCATCGAAATATTGAAGTGTTTGTATGTATCAGTTAGTGTTTTTTATTTTAATTTGTGCTTCATTTTCAAAAAATATATTTATTTAATGATATAATAGTTAGCTATAAAAATATACTATCAATACTTTACTATAGTGAAATCTCCCTTAATGAACACCTGTGAATAGCAGATTCTTCTTTTAAACAAACAGTTAAAATTTCCTCAGCAAAATAACATGGGATTTTATGGTGATACGACTTTCCAAAACCGGTTTTCTCGATAACATACACGGACACTTCTAGAGATGCACATTTATGCAAAACACTCTCTAAATACTAAACAAAAATTGAAAACATTAGTCCATAAATCGAGGATGATTGGTCTATGTGAAACAGTGAAAACAAAAACAAATATTTAAAAAATCCAATATTGGTAATAATTATAGAAAAAAAAGATACCCAATTCTAAATGTTGCCATTTTATTTGGATGCCAACTTTCATTTAGTGAGATTTGAGTTTTAATAATCGAGGTATCAACAATCGTGATATTAAGATTGATTTCCAATACATTCAATCCCAGTAAGATTCAAGGTTATAGAAGTATTTGTTTGACATACTTCCCCCCTCCCCCTTATCATCAAAATGATCACATTTTTGGCCAAAGCCTTTATTCAAAGCAAACAATATCCTCCCATTAATTTTTAATCATCAGTGTGCTACAGCGCTTACCTCGGCAGACTGGACAGATGCACGCCACTGTCCCAGGTGCTCACCCCAAACCTCGGTGCGAGTCAGGTGAGCCTCCAACTGTCTTTTCTCGCCTTCGAGTCTCTCCACTTCCTTCTCCAGGACTACCAAAACTCGACTCTCTGGTTTCAGCGACATGCGTAGGGCCTGCAACGCCTGGGTGTACCAACACGACACTATATGTATAGCGGTGGTTGAAGGCTTACAGCGCAAAATACACTACTTGATACTCATCATAATTATCAAATATTCTACCCGCTTCAGTGGTCAAACGGTCTAAGGCATCACTCTTGCAAGAAACTAGATCGGCTATGAACTGTATATCGAGGTTCTAATTCCTGTTGAGGTGTACTGAGGGTGGCTTTTCATAAAAGGTTTTCCATTTTTCCTGCCTTGCAAAGCACGTACAATATCTTTAAATTTATCTCATTTATAGCACATTAGCATAATTAGTAAATGCGTGTGGACCATGAACCGTAAGATGCTGTACAAAAAAAAATACAATGTGGTATAATTTGCCTTCTATGCTTTTTATGTTTTTTGAGGGTCAGGCTTTGATATTTATGATAAAAAATTAAGATTTAGATACAACCTATATTATTATTATTATTATTTAGCGTGTCTTACCACCTGTTTGGATTATACGCCTATGTACTACTTACACTAATTGTATAGGAATTAGGAAGGTGTAATTGAGCGGGTGTGCCCCCGCATTTGCGTGGAAGGAGAGTGGAAAACCAGTGCACTAAAACAGAATCTAACCCTGATCACCCCTTCTTTGGCAGTATAGTCTAACATGAGAGAGTAACGCATTGGACCAGGCGGCCACCCAAGTGGGGGGACCTATATTTACTCTTGCATTTATAAAACTGGAGATTAGATCTATTTTCAAATGGGATCAGATTAAAATTGATTAGCTTGCCTGCATTTTATTGTTCAACCTCTCTTGCAGCCTATCTAACTTCATCCCTGCATAGTTGGAGTGATCAATGGCACTTAATTTCGAGCAAATATCAGTTGGTTCTGAATCGTAAATTATTGGATCATCTTCACCTGAAATGATAAGATCAAATATATTTCAGTAACAGTAAAATGAAAAAAGACAAAAAACAAACAGAATATGGCTTTTGAAATGAAAATATGAACACACTTCTTTTTTTTTAGCACCGTGTCTTGCTATCTATTCGGGCTTTACGGTTATGTACTAATTACGCTGAGGAAGGTTGTATTTAAAGGAGTTGTACCCACATTTGCATGAATAGAGAGAGTGGGAAACCATTTGGGGATAAGCACACACAGGTCACCCAACAAGGATCAAACCATTATCTCTTCATCATCAGCAGTCTAGTCTATTTGTATGCCAAGCCTCCATAAAAGACTAATGTATATTAATTAGCAATTACAAATTCACCGCAGAAAAATGATCTAATACTGACTACTTAATGGAAATTACAAATATTGGTCTTAAAAATAAAAGTATAAAATTAAAATGATATATTAATAATATATTGTTACAATACTATAAGTTTTAATTTTGAAGCCGGAGTCGTTAATTTTTTACCGACCCTTGACTCAGCCAAAAACTCCTTTCAACTTCGATTCAAACTCCAACAAAAACTCCTTTCAGCTTCGATTCAGACTCCATTAAAAACTCCTTTCAACTTCGATTCAGACTCCATCAAAAACGCCTTTCAACTTCAATTCAGACTCCACCAAAAACGCCTTTCAACTTCAATTCAGACTCCACCGAAAACTGCTTTCAACTTGGATTCAGACTCCAATGAAAAATGCTTTCAGCTTTGATTCAGACTCCACTGAAAACTGCTTTCAACTTTGATTCAGACTCCACCCAAAACTATTTTCAGCTCCGGTTCCACAGCCCTGCTTATATCAGTCAAACAAAGGAATGTCTCAATTACCCGAGCTCAGCGCATTGTTCTCGCTGGTCTCATCCAGCGCCGACTTCATTTTCTGATAAAGCTCATGGGTGAGAAAAGTGGGGTAGAACTTCTCCTCAAGAGTCTTGACAACATCCTCCTGTACCTCGTAGAACACTTCCGGGCCATTGTCACCCAGGAGGAAGCCTTCCATTCTCTTGAGGACAGGCTGTGCAAACAAGATAAATAAATTGCGACACTCGAGATTATTAAAAACCCTGGAACCAGGGATACTGTATAGTATTAGAAGTCATTAGATGAGTTATTGTGGATTGTTAGTTTGTAAGTTGTGTGTCAACATCAGAATATACTAGGGACGGAGCTCTCAAATCCTTGAGGATATTCGGGATTTAAATATAAAATTAAAGATTCAATATTTTTTTTCCTTTGTATTTGAAATTATTTTAGAGCTCTAATACTGCCTATTTGTTTCCACCGCAACAAAGTTACAGTACAAACTTAACAACAAGAACACAAGACCATCAATTTAACTCCTAACTGAACATATAAATGCTATAATAAATACATTATTTCCACTAAAAGTTTATATATATATATATATTTTTTTTTTTCAAGAATCGAATTCCAACTCCCAAGTTTAGATTCTTAGGAAAAATTAAGATGGGAGAATGATATATGTAAACTTGGATTCGATCGAACATTAGAAAGAAAAAGAAACTTGTATCGTTGTATTTATTATTTTATTTTAAAGCCAATGTGTACACAGTCTGATTTTAATAGAAAA
>CABFVX010003157.1:81559-93097 GCA_902151425.1 Timema shepardi
GGGGGGGGGGAAATATTACAGTAATTGTACTTAAATTTTTAGTCAGTTTAATCTACTTTGTAGCACACCGTCTTACTACCCGTTCAGGCTATATGTATTTATTCTTTTTACATACATTACTGTTTCCAGCCTGTGGTCAGTGTTTTATTCAAGACATATATTTTCCGCTAACAGCTTGCTAGGCCTGTCGTAACTTCATATGCCTTATATTCTAACTTAAGATATGGCAGGCACAACCTCCAGTCCCCAGGCTGTTAGTTCATCGCTGTGAAAGAATGTAAACCCACATTTCACCAATGATACATTTTTCGACCATGCCGAGAACCACACCCGGGACCCTTAGATCAGTAGACAGACAAGTTACCGACTGGGCTAATGTGTCGGATATGTATATATTATAATTATGCTAATGAGTGAGGAATGAGTAAGAGTGAATTTAAAAGAAGTGTTCCCAAGTTTGAATAGAGGGAGAGTGGAAAACAATTTTGTAAAAAATCACCCTCAGTACACCCGAATGGGGATCAAACCCTGATCTCCCTATCATAAGCAGCAGTCCAGTCTATTAAAATGACACCTTATATCATGCAGCCATCTAAGCGGGTGTCAGTTTAGTTGTTTGTATAAAGAGAAATTATACAGTATCAAAACCTTTCGATAATCTTTTAGATGAACTTAATAATTAATAAACCAAATCAGACATATTTATAGAATGGTAAATTTTAGTGATTTTCAAAGAAAGATGGCGGTTGAAAATGAGGTTACTATAAATATCAGGGTTTATAAATACACACATAACATGAACATACCTACGCGTGTCCAGTTAAAATAAAAACACTTCAACACATACTCACACACCTTGTCGACCTTTATTTCCGGCGAGGGGGTGTTGATGTATGTGTAGAATATCTCCGCCCCCAGCTGGTGCCAGTTGCTCTTATCCGAGACGCGCAGCTCCTCCACGGCCCCCCAGTAACCAATCAGGGGCTGGCTCCCGACTTGCTCCAAGTACTGGGTGAAATATCTGCGGCTCATCAGGTTCTCTAGTATACTCGTCAGCAGGATGGTCTGAGAAAATCGCATAACGTTCTCACAAACTCAATAGAATAAAAATATTTAAAGCTTCTAAGTAAAAAGAATAGAGAATTGATCTTAATTATAAATATTCGATAACTCAAAATTCAGTAGATAAAAGTTGTGATAGTAAAAACGAGAAAAGGAAAAAAAAAGCAAAATTGAGTAATTTTACCAGTATTAGTCTAAAAGTGTTAAAGTTTGAACTAAATGTAGCTAGTAAAGAAATGATTGATTTATTTTGGCAAAAAAAAAAATTCTTTCTACCCCACCTTCAGGTGTAAGACTTGCCGTTCTATCTTTATTTCATTCCCTGAAGCAAGCTGTTTTAATATTTGAAAACTAGGAAAGCAAGTAAAGCTAAGACAAGGGAAAAGGGATAGTTAAATGAAAGTTGGGAAGAAAACTGATATTCAGACAAGAGTTGGGCTACAAATATAAATGTTCTAAATTCACAGATATTCCAGCATTTATTTTTTAAATGAAATTCTCAGTTTTTTCCCAGACCCACAAAATTCCACGAGTTTTCCTCCAGATTTTCAGGTGCTAACTTGTTGTAGTATTCAGCAGCGATTCTAACCTTTTTTTTTTCAATCGGCGAGGTTTATAAAAAATGTCAACACAAGGGTCTGACGAGGTTAAAGTGGAAACCTACTTCTGTGTCGATCATGGTGCTAGCTTCCACAGCCTCCTCCACGGGGTATCCGGACCCCCTGAGCACTTTCAGCCGCTTCTCAGTCGCTCCTTTAGCTTGGCTAAGTTGGTTGATATACCTCTTCAATTGGCGACCCTGACCGAAATAGATAGCATATAAAAATACAATCAAAATAAAGTGGACAAATGTCATTCATCAAGAAAAAGACGAGTTGTTTGATTTGGTTAGGCTAAGGTCATTATTAGTGTTGGGGACTACCTAAGGATATTCGAGATGAGGATTTGAGAAAATATTGAGTTCGAGAATCAAAACAAATAAAAATTTTGAAGCAATTTTAGAACTCTAAAACAAATTTAAATTCAAAATTTGGATAATGTCTTCATTTTCTTCTTGAATCCTCAAACTCTCTAAGAAATTCTAAAATTCGGATTTCCTATCCCTGATTTCTACCCCCGCCCTCTCCCCTTGAGACACTCCCATCACTGCTTTTTACCCCACCTCACCCTCAAAGATATTATTAGGGGGGAGGGGGTGGGGGGCGGAGTNTGAGAATGTAAAATATTCTATATCTCAATTTTTACATATTATCCACAGCGTCTACTTTTACCTGCATGATATCCTTCTTCCCTGTAACGGGAGATAAAATATCCAGATCCAACCCTTTTGACCTCTTCATGTTGTGGATGGTGGTGGCCTGCATGATTTCAGTCACAATGTTATACCTGTGAGCGAAACTGAATTGTATACTACTGGGGGGGCCGAAACTTCTGCAATTTGAAAAGAAATTTACATACCGTACGAAATGGAGGTACTTCGAACAAGTTATAAACACTCTTACTTTAGTTAACTTTGAAAAACCTATGAAACCATGGACTGGAAACTTTTGTCACAAATATGTCGATGTCCTAGCTAGTAGAACTACTTCAAGACACACTTTAGTGGCCAAATAGTCTAAAGGTGTCACTCTCGTGTTATACTGGCCCGCTAATCATTGGGAGATCGGGGTTCGAATCCCGGCCGGTCTGAGGGTGATTTTTTTCTAAATTATTTCCCACTCTTCTTCCACTCAAAAGGGGGTAGATTACCTTTAAAATGCTTCCTTGTTCATCCCTACCTCCATTAGAGTAATTAGCATATATGCGTGTATAGCCTGAACAGGTAGTAAGATGGGGGTAAATGATGTTAATTTATTGATCCAATAATTATTTTACTAGACCACCAATAAGAAGTATTAAGAGCTGTAGACATTTACTTTTATTTATTTGAGGTATTTAACGTACACTTTCTGAAGGCTGAATATTCATCAGCACACGACTTATAAACTAACTTAAACATTACAAACACAACATTCAGCCCACAAGTGTTAATTCATCAATGTGAAACAGGTCACCCACATTTCCCCAATGATACATTTTTCGGCCATGCAGTGGATCGAACCTAGGACTTTTGGATAAGTAAACACACACATACGCCTGACCGAGCTTAAGTGTTGGGCCACGAGCTATAAAAAAATTCCAATTCAAGGTTTGAAAAAACTAAAATCTTAAGAGGTTAATATTTTCTTAAATCCTCAAATCTCCTTACAGTTTTTAAGGATTCAAAAAAGGTTCCATCCCAAATATTATTTTAACTTAGGTTTACATACATTCCTAAAGTTTTAAATTGCTTGACAACTCTTATTAAGAAATATTTGAATCTATGTTTAATGGTTTGTTTTAACAGTTGCATAAGCAAAGCCAGAATTTAAAATATTATTTTATTTGTTTTTCACAATATAAAATACCATCAGTAATTAGGATTGCCAATTTTTTTAAATCTGAGTAAAGGCTATTTACCAAAGACAGAACATGTGATGTTTTCAGTTTGTTGAATATATTTTGTTCAGTCTTGGTTGTAAATGTATAACTATTTTGTTTTATTTGACTCCAAAGAAACTTGTTTGTTTTGTTTACTGTGTTGTCTTGAATTTTGAATTGCCACTCTTTTTTTACTACTTCCAATGAGAAGACTTCCTCTCTCCTGATTTGACAGGAGCTATTTTCCCTCTCTTTTTTATTTACCATATTTGGCAGTTGGCTTATGGTTATCTAAGAAGCTAAATGTTTGTGTGTTGAGTGTTCATTTTATTTTGAATGTTGAGTTTGTTTGTAGTGTTGGTGAATTCTTTGTTCTAACTTTAATGGTTCATTGGTGTGGAAGATTGATATTAAGGTGGTAAATATTAATCAAGGAGAAAATAGAACCTCAAGAAAACTGGTTTACAAGGATCTAACTTCTTAATTTAACAAAGCAATATTCTTCAGGTGAGTCTTTCATTGTTCTAAATTTTAATTTAGTTCAATTGTCAATTATGCTGGCTGGCTACCAGATTGTTCATATCTATGGTTGTAGAGTTTAGCTGTTGTTATTGAATTCTCATAATGTTACCCTAGTTTAATATTTTTTATGAGAGCTCCAGCATGTTTTTGTTGTGTGTTTTTTGTGCAAGGGTTCCTTCAGCTTAAATTTCATTTGACCATCACAATTTTATTACAATACTTTAACAAGTTAATAATATAAGCTATAAATAATAGTGATTCAATTATTGCAAATAACTAAAGTTCAAGAGTTTTAAGTGGTCAAATTCACTGTTTTATGCTTTTTGTGTACCTACTATTGTTCAGGTAAAGTACAGTAGCCCTGTGGCTTCTTTGGTGCTGACTGACAGCTCACAGCTGACAGTCAACATTTAGGTATATACCTAAATTTTGACAGTCAGAAGGGACAGCTGCTAAACACATGTTTTTGCACATCATATGGTTCGGTGTATGGATATATAATTTGGTCTGATAATATTTCAAAACTGTCAGCTGTCAGTCAGCACCAAAGAAGCCACGGGGCTAATGCGATTAATGTATTATGGGGTTTAGATTTAGTATAACTAGACATTCATATGATGAGGTGTACAGAATAAAATATTTATAATATTGATTTTACTATCAATATAAATATTATTAATATAAATTATGAAAATTAATAAAGGCCTATGTATTTTTATAATTATTTATTATTAATATTATAAATATTTCATTGTTTACCTCAAAAGTTGTATGAATGTCTAGCTATACTAAATGTCAGCCCCATAAATTAATTACTTTACCCTTAACAATGGTACAACCCACTTCGGTGGCTGAATGGTTTAACGCGCCACTCTTGTGTTGGACTAGAATGGGGAGGTTGGGGTTCAATCCTAGTCGGGTGCACTGAGGGTGGTTTTTCCCTTAAATGGTTTCCCAATCTCCCTCCAAACAAATACGGGTGCATTTTCTCCATATTAAGCCTTCCTAATCCCCAACCCATTAGTGTGATTAGTACATAGATGTATAAACCGAAATGGTAGTAGGACGCCATAAAATATCAAGTGGACTCCTTATATCTCATATACGGTAAAGATTTGAAATCAATGGATCACAATTTATAGCTTAGAACCTACTTGTTATAATTACGCAATAAAATATTGGTGGTCGAATGACCTTAAAAGTTTGGGAACCCATCAGCGAAGTTGTAATTTCCTCCGATCTAAAACTATACTCATACCTGATCCGCTTCAGATCCTCGGCATCATTGGAATTCTTAATCATTTGCATAAAATCATCGAAAGTTGAAGCATAAGCGGAAGGTTTCTTGCGGGATACGTCAGTCTGAGACTGTTGTTGGATGTATACGATAACCTTTTGGTTGATAAAATCAGGATCTGTTATCAGCTCTATTGCTGGATAAAACACTGAAAAATTTAAACAAATTAAAACATTTGAATTAGAGACTACATTTTATCTAGACACACCATTAAAACAAACATTAAAAAAAAAGCAGTGACCAATATGCAAGGTTACGTCAATATTTTTAAAGCACCGCGTCTTGCGGCCCAATTGGGTTTTAATCCTTCATCCTTATCCAGGAGGTTAAGATTTGGTTTTCATCCTGGCTGAGTGCTGTGAGGGTGATAACATACCAGTACAATTTTTTTTTAATTCACTTTCTTCATCCTGTCTTTAAATTAGAGTAAACTGACAAAGAGTGTGAATGGGTAGCCAAAGTTTAAATCCATCCCCTGGAAAATGCTGGTGTAATTCCATTTATTTACCTTCTTTATCGCTTGGCCAATGATTAGGCCTAAGTCTTTAATATATATTTGATTTTTTTTTACATCGATTTTAGTACCTGTTTAGGTATATGCACAGTATACATTAATTACGGTTTAACCCACTTTAGCAGCCCCATGGTCTAAGGCCAATATAGTGAAACCATGTCGCCAACGGCCACAAGTGGCGAATTGGCCATAAAAGTGTGGTGAGTTAGCTAGCTCTCGGGTTAGGCCTAATATAAACTGTTCCCCGACGTGTGCTGGTTGTAACTTGATATTTCCTGAATATCAATGGAAGCATTCCACTTTCTGAAAGTCATTGACGCGACACTACCATCCAATACCATCCTCCATTTAACTTCCCAACACTTCGTTTCATCTCCGCCTTATGTTTGAGTCTAGATTAGGTATGTATGGTTCTCTAGGACGGGATTCATAAATTCAAAATATAAATCTCGAATTGTTTATGTCAATTTGAATGCAAGGCTATGAAATGCATTGAGTTCTGATAGTCAACTAATGTTTAGGCAACTTGTAAGACAAAATAATTTTTAAATTTCACATTAAATTGTCTCATTTCCAATTTGAACAGTTTCCATCAATCGCGTCTTAGGCAGTCGCAAGTAAATAATTAAAGTGTACAGTAATAACATGTTTTGAATAAAGTCTTTCAAACAGTGTGTGTTGTTTTAAACAATCAATTGAGTAACCTAATTTATCAATTTTTACATGGTGTTGGGAAATTTCACTTTTCATTTGTTACACCCCCGGGGGCTACATTAAAAAATGTGTTGCCCACTTCTGGTCTAAGGCATCACTCTCGAAATGGACTGACCTGACAACTATGGGGAGATCGAGGTTTAAATCTCAGTCGGTTATAAGATACTAAGTTTTTCCATAAACAGTTTTACACTTTCTATCCAAGCACATATGGGTAAGAGTCCTCTAAATTTAACCTTCCTATAACCAGAACACGTTAGCATAGTTAGTACAAATTGGTGTTACCCAAAATGGTAATGAGAAGCTATACAAAACTACATGTTTAAAAGAAAATACCACAAAAGAAACTTGTCTATGAGAAAACAGTCAAGTAATATTCTTACCTTTACACACAAGAACTTCCCTAACCAACTGTCTAATGGGGCTAGCCTGGCTGTAGCACGGCGGGAACAAATAATGGATTACATGCTCTGACATCTTGCGGAGGTAGTCCCTCTCCCTTTCTGGCGACTCCAGATGCCGAGGCAAGTAGTAGGCCGTAGTACTGGCGTGGGCGGCCTGCGCAAACCTGACCCGCTCAAAGTGAAACGTCACTTTGTTCACCAAATCCACCGCTATGAGTTTGGGTTTGTCAACCTTTGACATTCGTTCCTGTATATTGTGTATGACACTCCAGATATCGACCCTGTGGGGAAACAGCAAGACCACAAATGATATCGCATATACAATTAATAAAACATAACCTGATCGAATGATAAAAAGAGATAAACCTTATTTTTTTTACCACCAAATCTTGAAATCCATTCGGGTTGTATGCTTATGTATACCGTGATTTTGATTGGAAGAACGGTAAAGGAAATTCAAACATATTTCGTTGCGACCAACATTAATAAATTTTATTTTATAATTTGTGTTATTTTATGGGTATTGATAATATCTATCAATAGTGAGAGAGACAGATAACATAACTTTATGTATGAATACCTATATTAATATTGTTTAAGTAACTTTAGTAACCAACTTCTACTGTTCTCCCTACCAAAATCGTACGATACTAATTACACTAATGTATCAGGGATGAAGAAGGTTTAATTTAAAGGAAGTGCACCATATTTTCATGGAAAGTGGGAAACCGTTTAGGAGAAATTACCCTAAGTACACCCAACATGGATTCCAGCCCCGATCTCTATATCATTCGGCAGTCAATTTTGTTGCGAGTGACAACCATGCTATCATCGAACGGATCACATACAATTATTAAATAATACAAACTTAAAACTTATGATATAGGGAACATAGCTTACTTCATATCTTGAATAAGTTCATACGATTCAAAACCCAAATCGTTGAACAATCTCCCAACGAAATCTCGAAGGGCCAAATCCATGAGTTGTTGGAGAATCCCATCTACCATTCGTCCAAATATAACCGGTAGACGGAGGGGTTTTTCAATTTTTGGCTCATGCCTCTGGATTAAAAAAAAAGAAGCAATTAAAAGATATTACCTTAATAAAACAGCAGTGTTAAGGTCATAAGCAATAGAATCTTGCTTTTCAATTCACTTACCAGGTTTGAATTATAACAGGATGCATTATTAATTTCCTTAATCAAAGCAGAGTTTAAGGTGACATACCTTGTTGAGAGACAGACAATAAAACTCAATATATTCTGTTTAATGTTTTAAATCATGTATGTATGTTACAGCATATAAAAATTAAATAATCACAAAAGTGCTGTCTAGATCAAGACTTTTACAAAGCCATAAACATACCTATATAAAGATAATTTGATTAAAGTGAGCCGTGACCCACCCACAAAAATGTTTAATTAATCTCAACTCGATTCTCCTGTTCAATATCATGATATAAACCTCTTAAAAGCCAGATACATCCTAGGACAGCTTTTAAGGTCAGTGTGTGGGGGGAGGGGGTAAAAAAAAGTCAGCGTTTATGCAGTTTTTATATCAATTTTTTTATGGTCAAATTGCTTCAACAAAAATGTAGAGTTTAATTTCCTTCACCTGGTGATATCAACACTTGTTGATTATCTGTCGAGGGTATCCTGGACTTTAATGACAACTTTTTATCTTCCTTTAAAAAGTTTCTCATCTAATGCCGATATACTCATGACATATTAAGGAACTGTTGTTATCATTGTGAGAAGAAACTTAAATTTTGTTTTTCTAAAAAAATAATAGTTTATTTATTTTAGTCAAAAAAAAAAGTTTTGCTATAAAAATTGCAAAAGCACTGCCCTTTTCTTACGTCCCCTAAACACCCACATTAAAATAATGTATTAGCTTACTAGGTCATTATAACGAGACCCAAAAACCTAAATTCTATTTATTTATCACCGCGTCTTACTACCGGTTCAGGTTATACCCTAAAATGTACTAATTACTCCAATGGATTAGGAATTGTGAAGGCTATATTTAGAGGAAGTGAACCCGCATTTTCGTAAAGAGGAAAACTATTTAAGGGGAAAACCACCCCCAGTTCACCCGACTGAGATTCGAACCTCAGTCTTTCCGTCCTCGGCAGTCTGGCTCAACACGAAACTAGTGCGTTAGCCAACTACACCATCGAGACGAGTGTAAAACCTATTAACAAGCTTATATGCTTAATTAGCCTGACTGGACTTACAGTAAGATAGTTCCTCCAAGCGTCCAACTCAGGTGTAGGTCTCTGTGTGGAATATGTCGATGGCACACATTTTGATGAGAAATTGACATAGATGAGGATTATAGCCGAGACCAATGCGAGTGCTACCAATACCATTCCGACCAATACAAGAGTCCATTCTGGTTGAAAAATTAAGGCCAATAAAAGGGTTCCCAAACTTGATAAGAGATAAAGTTGATTCATAATCTGTTCTAAAAAAAACAATAATGACAAGTACAAAATAATAAGAATATTAGAGAAATATAAAATTGTCAGCAGACATAAAAATATGCAGTGCTGATTTAAATTTATAAATCATATCATTGGATATGAAACAATGCGATTTTATTTCTATATGTTGATTAAAACTTCATAAATCTAAAAACTAAAATTAGTCCCCTATGTAATTTTTTGTCTAGTAGGCTACATACAGCTGAAAATTCACGGCTTACTTTTTAAAAGTATAGCCGTACCGGTGGCCTACTAAGTGTTAAAAAAAAATTATATCTTTGGCCTAATGTATAGATTTTTTTTTTATATACACAGAAATAATACTAGGTATTACATCATCAAATAATTTAACAAAAATAGGATTGGGGATTTGTTAACTTAGTATTATAAAACTAAAAATAGGCTATAGGCCCATCTAGGTAACCTACTCAACTAAATCACAGTACAAAACTCAAAAATAGGCTTTATCTAGGTAGCCCACTCACCTAAATCGCAGAAGAAAAGAAATATAGTTAGGTCCATAAAGGAATAAAAATGCCCCAACATGGCACCGAAAGTATCTAAGAACACAATTATTAATGTGGCTATTTTGCTAAACTAACCCAAAACCTAACCTTCCATGCAGAAACAAAATTTTATTCCTGAATTATCATAATATTTTCAAACACACCATGGATTCATAATCATTTAAACAATTTTATCATTTCATATGAAAAAGCTTGGTAGGTTAGGAAGGTATAGTCAATAGTAATAATCTGTTGATTAATGTGTGATAAAATATCAACATATAAGATGCTATTCCAATTTTCCAGTATTAATTTGTGGGGTTCTCAACTGTGATTGTAGTTAAATTTGTTCAATTTCATTTGAAAGGTTATTAAAGGTGATAGGACGATACAGTAATTATGGTCTAATATTAGGGTTCTTAGCCTTTTTAAGATTACAGACCCCTAATGGATTGCCCAATAAGAGACTATACCCACCAGACTGTCAAACTCATCATCACAATAAGTCCTATTAGGTATTATTATTAGCATTAGCACCGCATCTTAATACCCATTCGGATTATAAACTTACGCTAATGTGTAATGGTAGGGTGATTGTGAGATGAAATGAAGGACGTGGAATCCGAACCACGGTGGAGGCCCGGCATTCCACACATTCACAAGTTGTGATTAATACACGTCTTGTCAGAGGTGAAGGAAGGGTTGGGCAATCAGATAAATCTGTGCCGGGACCGAGGATTGAACCCCGGACCCCCAGCACAGAAGTCTTGACACCTTATCCCTAGACCACCAGGTCACCTATTAGGTATTGATATTAGGTTTGGTTTCACTTGGCATATGGATTGATAAGAACAGAACGGTTTGAACGTATTTACTGTGCCCAAAAATGATTTTTTGGGTAAAAAAAATGCAAAAATTCTTACCTTACCTTGAAATTCCTTCAACACCACATTAACCACTTAAATAAAAATCAAGAAATAACCTCAAATTCTTACCTACGTATTGGTAATCCGGGATATCATAGTGAGAATACCATTACTAAAATAAACTTTACATCTTAACTAAAATAACTGTGAATAAATAACCATACTTGTTATTGTTATGTAAGGAAAAAGTTAGTGTCAGCGCCATAAGTTGATTTTCTATTCCTTCACATTTCATATTAGTCTGAATGTCATACTTTTGATTAAAATTCAAAATATTTTGAGAAGTTAGAGACTATTTTAGGAATTTAGTTAATTTTTTAAATATCTAAAACATGATTATAATACAAAATTTAAATCGCGTAGTTGTGATGGATGACACAAACAGTAGCGGACTGACATTGCGAATCACACTTTAAAGTTTGTACCCTTGTAATGATGAAGTTTGACCAACATAATATGTAAAATATAAGCTCAGCATCAGTAAGCATAAAAATAAAGTTGTAGATTAATACACATATACACCACAATATAGAAAGATACGCTAACCAAAATGTTAATAATAATATTATTATTAGCACCGCGTCTTACTACCCGTTCGGGTTATACGCACTTACACTAATGTGTAATGGTAGGGTGATTGTGAGAT